>CALNHX010005465.1:0-106484 GCA_940337035.1 Agriotes lineatus
CACGGCCATTGTCATTAAGTAACAAACGACTTCCAGGATTGGACCGTGCATTGATTGAGATTGAAGAACTAAACGTGTCGCCCACTTTCGTAAGGGGCTTTATCAGGAGGAAAAAGCAAAAGAACACGATAACTCAACGTGTTAACCACGCCAGAGGCGAAACTCTTTGCAAGGGAAGGGATAGAAGAGCACGGTAACTCAACAAGTGAACCACGTCAGAGGCGAAACTCGGCTTTTGAAAGTGGGTGAAACGTTGAGTTCTTCGATCTCAATTATGACACGGTCCAATCCCGGAAGTCGTTTGTTACTTAATGCAATATGCAAGTATGAAGTATTTTGAGTTTTAGTTAAAGTCTTTGCATGTTGTCAAAATTACTTCCCACACATTAAAACCTAAAACTTGTTTCATAAACGTCAAATTAACTTAACCTTTCAATACCAAATAATAATAGTTATGTTTTTTGTTTTTAAATTATGAAATTTGAATACAAAACTAAAATTTCTTCTGGTCCAACTGCAATTGAATCAGAAATGTTGCATCCAAAATCAATAAAATTAGCTAAAAAAACCATTAAACCCTAAAGAATGCACTCTTTTAATTTGTGCCACAGTGTATATGGTTGCAAATGCTGGGCTTTGACAAATAGACAAAACAAATCAAGGCTGCTGGATTGCGATTTTTAAGACTTCTGGCTGTATATTCTAAGCTGGATTATTAAAGAGACGAAGTATGTAGGTATAACCTGAATATATGTATCGACAGCATTACAAAAATCTTACGTTAAACTCAAATTAATTTTTAATAATAGGAGCTATGAATGGTCCTCTACACCAAAAGGTAAAAGAGGCTATAGATTATGAAGGAATGAATATAGTTTAAACCGCAATGTTAAAATTATGCTTGTGAATCGCTAGTGTTGTCACAATTTAATTATTGCGATTCTGTTTATGGACCATGTTTAGATGCTGTTGATAATAGAAGAATTCAGTGTATGCAAAATTCCTGTCTTCGACTGATTTTTGGTATACGTAAATATGAACATATTTCGCATAAATTAAAGGAGGTTAAATGGCTGAACATGAATAATCGTCGATTTCTGCATTCTGCATGTTTATTTCATAAGATAATTAGTACAAAGTCACCACCATATCTATACAACAAAATTAGATTTAGAACTGATGTTCATAATCTTAATATCCGTAGAAAAGATCTAATAACACCACCTTACCATAAAACTAGCTTTTACGAACGATCTTTTTCCTACACTATTGCTAATATTTACAATTCTTTGCTTCAAAAGCCATCTCCACAACATCTTATTGGATAAGCAGCTGCAATAGTATTTTACTTGATTTAAATAATAATTCTGTATTTGCTATATGATATAACCGTACTTCTTACTATTAATCATATTTGTTTAACGGGTTAAGTGGTAGAACAGATAGTATTAGTTAATACCAATCTGCACTTCGCCCTTTTGGGTTTTTGATAGAATTGCTCATACCAATGATATATATATATATATATATATTTACATGTATATAGTTTCTTAAACCCAATAAAATCCATTATTATTATTATTATTATAAATTATAGACCTCCAAAGAATGGAAGAAAATTGAACAGCAAGAATAATTAACGAGTATAACCCCTTTATGGAAGAAGAAATGTTAGACCGCAAAGAGCTAGATGGTAGGACCATATATATAATACACATATATTGCTGGTAGGGCCTGGAAACGTCAGAAAACATTACGGCGCCGACATAGTCTCACTTAGAGTATAACGCGTCTCGTGCGCATGCGTGAGAATTCGAACTCCGCCTTTAGAAGCGAATTTTAAACTTGACCACTTCCCCATTGGCCGACGACGCCGCCGCGCTTGCACACAGCTCACCATTATACATTGAAGAGTTGGTTGTCTGTCTCACTTCCTTCGTAAGTTTCCCACTTATAGCCGCTAGCAATATAGTAAGTATTAGATATATGGGTAGGACTAAAACACATGATGACGTAACAAGTCAACAGGCTTAAAACGTGATGTTGAAGAAGATGAATAATAATTTAATACTGAAATTGCTAGGCTGCGTCGCTCAAGCCACCACATACCACATGGTATGTCATGAACTTCAACCGTGTGAAAACGCTTGATCATGAACTTAATATAATAATCATGCTCTAATCATTACATTTTTCTGTAGTAACAATCACGGGTCTAAGGTAACGGAAAATTCAAATGTACACATTAAATTCCATATCAAGTAGTCTATCTTTTTTCAACATAACTCAGAGCAGGCTGTGACTTCTAATATTTTTCACAGTGTACTAACCTAACCTTAAAAATGTCATCATTGTCACTTTTGACAGCACTGGAAGTTATTACAATATTTTGTCAAATATACCTTCAAAATGCTAATAAAGCTAACAAAAGAAATTAAGCAAGCGATTCATAGTTGCTTTCGTAAATTTAATGAAAAAATTTTGAAAATAAGCAGAAAATTTAGTTCCAGGTTACCTTGCGAACTTAATTTGTAAATAACACCAAAACCTGATTTTTAACTTAATTTCTATCTACACAATAAGAGAAATGTATGGTCATGGCCTGCTCTGAGTCATGTTGAAAAGAGATAGACTAGGTATAGTTGATTGTTAGCTCTTTGTTATAATTTAAAATTAAGATGTACTCGTATGTTTAAAACAACGTTATTTACAATGTACGTTTTTTAATAGATTTAAAATCGCGAAAATATTTTAAAATTTACTAAAGTGTAATTTTGCCGCCACTTACAAGAGTGTCTAATTATTGTTGGAGCGAGAAGCAAAAGTTGTTTTGGAAGTTTATTCTTGCAATACATCGCGGATTCGTTTATGTCAGTTTGGAAACGTTGGTAAGAGTAATCGAAGTATGAAGTGGAGAACTTCTTACTGTTTTAAAGTAACGACAGTTTGGCAAATTTACTGCTGTAGGATGCTAGTAAATTTCTACCCAGTTTGCCGTCTATAAACTTCTGAATCCAGTCCACCCGGTCGAGTAGACGTCTCACTCAATCTATGTTATTTATCTTACGAATCTTTTTGTATGTTTTTCTGGTTTCATTCTTTGCTCACAACTTGAAAGATAGCCTGTCGTTGCCGCATCGGAGGAACTCCATGATGTTCATGTATTTTTTATTGCGCATTTGGTGGATTTTACGAATTGTTTGCATGCTTATAGCAGTCGTGGCAGTAATTTATTGTAGTAATGCGCGTTCAAAGACGATCGGGCCCGGATCGCCATTTTGACGTATTGCTTGCGTTGTCCTTTTATTTAAGGGTAGTGAAAGTGGCGTTTCGTGACTCACTATACGGAGATGCGTGCATTGCTCTGTTACTACTACTGCTCCAAAGACATTTCCCACGAACATTTCATTGTTATGGTCTTTTCGTGTCTAAAATACAAATTTGACTACCAAAAGTGCTGTCACATAAACAACCGTTTTCATGAATATTCTTACTTTTGAGGTGCAGTTCATAAAACTTACACACGAAACTTGAACTACAGTCGCGACTTCCCTTAAGGTTTGTACATGTCTGGATGTCTTTCTACAAATATTTAAATACAGTTCCATGTTTCATGTGTATTTGCATGTACAAATATTCACTGCAGACATCTTTACTATAGGCGGTAGTCTATTTGTAACATGTTTTGCTGTAAGTTAGATTTAAAACAGTTATCACAGTAGCCAAAACAATGCAATTCCTCTTCATTGGTTTTGTGGTCTCCGAAGAACTATATCTAAATTCAGGATTGAGGTTGTGTTCATTTGTTTATTTAGCAGTATTGCTTTTCATATGCTGGCATAATGCAAATAGTAATTTAGTTGTTACAAGTACGTGAGTGTCATTTGTATTTGCAAGTATAGACAACGAACAAATAATTTAAAATTTTGTCATATATCTGAAGCAGGGTATTTTACAAAAGAAAATAACGATAACAAGTTATAACGTTATAGTGACAAACATTTTTAATTTAGGTTTATTTTGTTCTTTGAAAATAAGTTTCTGTTATATACTTCAACTTTAACAGCTCTTGTCACATACATAAAATACCTTAAAGTTGATGCACTGTAATTACTGTTGAAAAATTGAGCGTCTTTTCTTTCTCTAACAAGGGGTTCAGTATCCTCTGAACTAATCCCAGTCTCAAAATAGTTCTTTTACAGATGTAAGTACGAACAGTAATGAAAGGGGAAGTTTAGATATAGAAATGGTTTACAATACTTCATCTTATAATAGATATTAACGATACAAGTTGGATTATGAGCATCTTAACGAAACGAGTTTGATTGCCAAAACGAGGCGGTGAGCCGAGTTTTGCGGCAATCAAACGAGTTTCGTTGTGTGCCATAAGCAAACGTGTATTGTTCAATATTTTATCTTCATCAATAAACTCTAGTTCACTGTATAAAAAGAGTGCGGTAATATTCATTACCGCACTGAGTGCGGTAATATCTGTCCATTACCGCACTGAGTGCGGTAATATCCATTACCGCACTCAGTGCGGTAATGAAGCTCTTAACGATACTAAAATTAATTTGGTTAAGACGCTATAACAACACGGATGAAGATAAATACTTTTAAAACACTTCAAGCGTATCTGAAACATATTCTATACAACGCCTCTGATGTTCTTTGCCACCATTAAAAATTGGTGCAGTACCAATGATGTAACGGTTTTTACTTGCGTAGCAAACATATATATTTTTTACTTTTTGCACTATAAAAAGTGTAGATGATTTTACTCGGAACTTCCATCGCAAGTGGACGTTGTGACACTAAACAATTTTAAAAATCAAAGGAAAATCGAGGTAAAAATATCTTCATGTTCGTAATAATATTGAAATAACAGAAAGAAACACTTGGTAATGTAATTTACATCAATTTTTTTAATAAAAAAACATTACTGGCGATGAGATTCGAACAGCCCCGGCGGATGAGCCTGCAAATGCTATTTCAACGATCGGCGCTGTAGTTTGAAGTGAAGCAGGTGTTCATTGCCTCTCTCATCGAAAACGCTTCCAATCGGTGAGATGCGGTTGTCTTAAATACAAAGCATTTATTGTTGAATCTTAGTTTAGTTTTTTTAGAACATTTATGTTGTATCGGTTGGTTCCCATTTTCTTTAAGGGCAAAACCTGAGCTATGTAGAAATTATCACTTTTATCTATTTATCAGTTGAAGCAAAAATAAACATGTTATTCTTTTAAAGTGCTCATCTTGTATATGTTGGGTCCAAAATATGCCCTTTTTTGTCAAGGGTAAAAACCTCAGCTATAATCAAAATACAGCTATAATCAAAACCTTAATTTCATTTAAGGACTAGTTCTTTAGTTAAAGCAAAAATAATCAGAATTTTATATTTTAAAGGTATTCGCCGTGTATATATTTTATAGAAATTTTCGATAAGAAGGCCACTAAGGCATATGATCCGCCTGAAAAATATCGTCTTCCTCCAACAAACAGTTTTTGAGTTATACCGACAACATACAGACAGACAGACGGAAATGAGGAAACCTGTTTTTCGTCATCTTGGGATCCTGAAACGTCTTTTAGACTAGAGAAGTAAAAAAGTCATCTACAGGATGTTTCTTAAGCCGACCATATGGCTTCTGGCTGTATATTGTAATATGAAAAAGTCGAAATTCCTATACGGTTCTTCCCTGAATGTCATTTTTTGGCAGTGGTCTATTATGATATGTTTTATCGAACTTTTTCCACTGTCTACGATGTATATCACACGACGATGCGGGAGTTTTTGATCTACTTCCCTCTTCAGGTGTTCGTGGTTAGTCCTGAGAAGGACTGATATCGTACGTCTTTATACGTAAACTCGTGCCTCCTCTGGTGTTTGAACCCGGGACCGTTGATCGCTGTGATTACTAGTCTGTCACTCTTACCACTAGGCCACCAGCGCGAGTTTACGTATAAAAACGTATAATATCAGTCCTTCTCAGGACTAACCAGGAACACCTGAAGACGAGAGTAGATTAAAACTCCCAAAACGTCGTGTGATATACACCCTAGACAGTGGAAAAAGTCCGATAAAAAATATCCTGTACGGTTTTTGCCTCGGATCTGTAGTTTTCCAAATTTACGTGTTCGAGTTTTCAAGCCGCATTTAAATTTTGCTGATAGCAAAGAACGCTTCGATAGATTTGGATGATATTCGATATGACATGCCACATAGGTAGAGATGAAATTGGTTATTATTGGCTACTAAAGGTTGAAACACGGATATCAACCACAGATCAAGCACTAACTTTTTAAATTCAAGGTTGATACTTTGATTTTTTTCCTAGCACGAGATATTTACTGGTACTTTCTTTTCGTATTTTTAATTTTTGGTAGCTCTTATGATTTTGACATAAGAAATCTGAGTGAGTGCGTCAGATTTCTTTAGAAATGCGCGAAATTTAGTTGTCATGACAGAGACAATTTGACAAAAAGTATTATTAGTTATATTACAACACTAGAATTATAAGAAGCATATTACGCACGAGTGGAAAATGTTACACACACGAGTTGTATAGTAATGCTAATTATCATTTAAAGTAGTGGCTCTAGATAAAAAATTATATAGTTCACATTAAGTGTTACCACAATTTTACTGAATATACTCTCTGTCTAAATCGTAGGAGATCAAAAATAACAAAAACACAAAAACACTCTCTTGCTGGATTTTGTACAGTGCACAATTATAGCTGAACAGTGGGCTAAATACGTTATTTTAACCTAAAAACTACTACAATATGTTATTCTAATCTAAAAACTATTAGCAATATTATGTCATTTTAACCTAAAAATTACTGTCAATCTTTTGACATTGTCAGTTGTCACTATAAATCTGTCATTCACTAAATTATAAAAATTTATTTTTTTGACAACCGTAAAAAAGGGGACAATCGCGCATCGCTATCAATGAGCGGAGTTTGCCATTTTCTAACGTGATAAAAAATAGGATATTTACTTCCGTTACCATTGACGACGTGAAAAAAGACATTTTACGCACTAGAGCGCCAAAAATGTTTGCGCACTACGGCGCGAAACAATATTGATATTTTTGTTTGACGGTTGTAGAATAGTACAATGTGTATTTAGGACGAAAAGCGTAACATTTCCAGACGACTGTGAATATTGTAACACAGGAGTCTGGGAATGTTGGTTTTTGCTCAAGATACACATACTATTTTTCCGCCGATCGATACGAGTAATTTAAAAAATTAGGAAATGGTACTCGAATATTCCCTGCCTAGACCGGGAATATTATTCCTGTACAGTTTTATTGTAAATTACCTAGCAACGGATGATGTAATGGAATGTTTGAATTATTCCTGTACAGTTTTATGATAAATTACCTAGCAACTGCTGATATAATGGAATGATTGACTTAGCTCAACAACATTTTGTCAATAATGTGTCAGTTCTAGTACGATTGGGGGAAATAGTACATTGTGTATCTAGGACGAAAAGCGTAACATTCCCAGACGACTGTGAATACACTGGAGTCTGGGAATGTAGCTTTTTGTCCAAGATACACAAACTACTATTTCCCCCAATCGTACTACAACTGACACATTATTGACAAAATGTTGTTGAGCATTCGAATAATGTGGGCTATACAGTATACAGCATGAGAAAAGAAGTCTTGTCTGGAACCTAAATATTGTAATGCATTTCATCAAGACAATACAAAGGTGGTTAATTTAATTATTCCTGGCTTTAATCTATTTAAAGTGGACAATATCATCTGGATATCCAATGTCATCCAACAACGCGACTCATCTTAGTTATACTGTGCTTCCTATAAAAGTTTGTACAACTCACTTTCTAGAAAATTTTATAATAGTTAACTTTTGATCGTTAACAGCAGTTCAGCTTTTTTAGAATAGATTACCTCCGAAACTGCACGTAACAGTTTCAAGCAAGAGTGCCTTTTCTATGTAAAAAATCTAATTACTGTATTTCATATGTGCACCTAGAACTGAAAAATATTAATAAATGCAAAAGTAAACCTTTGGATTGTAAATAGTTTGATTTAAATTTTTAGTTTTTAGAAAATCTAAAATACATTATGATAAAGTAAGGGTACAACTTCATTCGATGCAAGTCATCAAACAAAAATGACGTCATATGTATGTTTGTGTACATGTTAATTTAAAATCGACTAAAAATTATATCGGCAACCTGCTGCACTGAAGTGTATTGTGTGTTAGAGGCCGACCAACCTCTTAAAACTTCACTATTCTGTCACTCTGTTTACTTTAAATAAACAACAAATTAGTAAAATAGAGAAAAACTCAGATGGTATTTTATGTATACACCGTTCAGTAGTTATTTTCCAGGTAGGTAGACATGGAATTTTGTTTTTATGTTTAATAAAATTAAAACTCTAGAATATCTTTCTGACACTTTGTCAGAATCAGCCGTTAAGTACAGGAGGCTCACGAAAGTGTCTAATTTGACATTTTGAGATTAAACGTGTAATGTTGTCAGTGCTTTCGTACTTTGTTTGCTACTAGGCATAATACTTATGGACATCGGCGTCATGGATACCTATCTGTCAACAAATTGTAATTTATACTAAAGGAAATATAAATTGTAATATTTAAATATTTTTTATATAATTTATAATTACATTTAAAAAACTACTTTTATTATACCATTATGCCTACTCAATAAAGTATGAAGAGTCTTCATCATCAGCAAGTTGTCTTTCATGAAATTTATTTTAACCAAGAATAAAAGTGGCACAGAATCGAAAACCAACTCTGGCAGCCACGTTTTGTACATTAACATAAACTTATCATTTTGTATAAAATAGGCATAACCCTTAGAACAGAAAATAGACAGGAAGGCGCATTTCTTTTAACTTGGCTGTAACATCTAGGCGACGGAAACGGCCATTTTGAAAACCCATGTATGACTAATGAGGTGTGATACCGGTTTGACAGTTGTAGGTTTTAGTTAGTTTGAGACTAATTTTGGCTGTTCTCAGACCCCAAATACCAGGACTTTGGGCATTACATTCCATCAGTAAGTATTAATATTACTTTTCCCTTCAAATAGAGAGATAATTTCTCTGAACATGTCACTTGTCATACGTACTTGTACAGAACAATAGTCATGGGCATAGAAGGGAACTTATAATGGGGTTATTATTTCTAATCACACAATCTGGGGAAGCAATTTAAATTACAGACAGTGACTGAAGTCACACCAACTCACATGTAGTCATAAATCACATAGTGTAAAGTGCACTTAATAAAACTGTTGAAATTGTTTGCTGCACATGCACCCTCTCGATATGATACGCCACTGCCAAAAGGAAACAACCATCCGCCATTTTGAAAACCCATCGCGGTCGCACGGATTTCTTACAAATGCGGCTTCCTGTCTATTTTCTGTTCTAAAGCATGGGTCACACGATCATTTTTTGCATCAAATTTGCTTGTCATACACCAATGATGACGTATTTCATGACGTCAGCCTCATAGTTGTCAAACATTTCTAAAAAATAGGACGGGCTCTATTTCGGTGCAACTTTTTAACGCGATTCTGCGTAGTGCGTGAAAGTGGTATTTCACGGTTCAGGGCTTTTAGGTTAAGAACGCATTTTTACTTCAAAAATAGCCATGTGTTGCACGCGTGAGCAAGTGTCGGCCCTAATAGACGCCTATCAACAAGAGGAGGTCTTGTATTTCGTAAAAGACCCCAGCTATCATAACAAGCTAGCACGGAATGAAGCTTTGTCTCATATTCGTGTCGGTTTTTGAAATTGTGTTGGTGACTATATTTAAAAGTTTTGTAAAAACTCTTTCATCCATCCTCAAATAATTTAAACTACCACCATCTTCACATTTCAATTCTGTGTGTACCATTGATAACACGCTCCCGTTCTTGGTCACGTCGTTGTAACCACTTGCGGGCCCACACTTTTCGAGATTTTCGCTGTTTCTTATTACACAACGCTAGACCTAAACCTACTAACGACAGGATAATCACTTGCTCTTCCATTTTGAAACAAAGATAAACGTTAACAATTCGTGCCTTTACAGCAAACCATAACCTCACAATAACAGCTGATTCTAATAGTTGCACAACAAGTTTTATGGTGTGACCACCCTGTTTGATAGAGAGAATCAAACATTGTTGTATGACGTCAAGGAAAGTGTTTGACAAGCAAATTTGATGCAAAAAATGATCGTGTGACGTGTGACCCATGCTTAAGGTATAACCTAACCATAGGCGGATCCAGAGATTTCGTAAGGGGGTGTCAACTAATTTTTGTAGATTGAACAGTAAGGCTAAACTAATAGTTTACGTAGGTAATGCCTACTATGGGATGGTACTACATATACCGGGTGTCCGTTCTCAAAGTCGAACATAGGCGATTAACATTGTATTGAACGTTTTTGCCGATTCCTGCTCGCCAATTCCACTTACAGGGAAGGTAATGGTATCAATAGAAAGATAAAATTATTACGCATCAAATGATGCCATTAATAATATTCAAGATGTAATTTTTATTTTAAAATATTAATTTAAAACTTGGGAATTTTTAATATGCCATGCCTTGCTTTTCAAGTTCGACAGCATTTGTCAAAACAAATGGTAATTAGTTGGCGTAAATCAGATATTTTCCGTCAACGTCTGTTAAAATTATCTACAGAAAAATGAATTATTTCAATGAAGAACGAGGGAATGCACTAATGTTAATTGCCTATGTTCGACTTTGAGAATGGACACCCGGTATAATAAACGAGGTAAAAAGTAAAAATAGATTTTTCATATTTGTTTTTTTTCAATTTCAACAAATAAAAGACACAAGTTAAATTAACACTATACTTAAAAAATAAATATTGCACCACCATTTTAGCTATATAGGCTACACAAAGATAACAAAAAAGTTAACTTTACACTATTTAAAAGCAGGAACAGTAAACCGTTCTAGCTATACTAAAATGAAGCTAAACTATACACAGGTTCTGGCAACGATGGGGGTTGGGGGGGGGGGGGTCGGGCAGAAGATATTTCTAAAACTATGAGAGTTACATAAATACTATGTATAAAATATTGTGTATATAAAAGTTGTAAGTACAAAGATGGTGCACATTATTAAAATAGTTTTGATTGTACAGAGTGGTTCAAAAAACTGTAGCGAATCAAACTTAGGTACTTTTTTTAAATGGAATGTCTTATATTTAGGTAACTTGAAAGCTTTGCATTGAAATACTAGTAATTTTATATCTAGTATGGAACTAATGTCACTTATTTTGGAGATACATATCAACAATTTTATGCAAAAAATGCTGAATTTCAGGCGGCTGCTGAAAGAGGAAAAAATGATATGAAGAAAAACGTTACCAAAAAAGTATGCTTTTCGTGAACTACCTTTCCAGTGGAAAATGGTGGTTTTGGGTATTACTGATGTACATGGTGCTGAACATCAGCAAACTTAATAATACCCTGTAGGAATTTTTGAAAAGCGCTTTTAATGAGTTTTTACTTTTGATATATTACTTCATACCTCTAAATTCAACTATTTTTCATTAAAGAAAAACGATTTGAGCCACTTACAATGCTTCATTTCAAGAAAAAAACGACGAAAAACTCCTGGTTTTATGTACGAATAAACAAGCCAAGTATATTTATCCAAATTACTAATATTAAAATGCATTTTAATTACTTTCACATGTAATTTTTTTCTGAGAAAGAAAATACGCACGTTTTTCGGTTAACGCAAGGGTTCTTAATATATAAAACCAGTTATGAAATGCCTTATTTTGTGTAACGCTTGAGATCTCTGTATAAATGCCAATTACCTAAAAATCAAGTATGCACGTTTTTGCTTTTACGCGAAATGTTATAAAATAAGCATTGCTTTACATACGAGTACTTAATTTTAAAATTAAAATTTTGCAGGCTTTGTATATTTTAAACTTTGACTAACTAGTTGTACAATTTAAAACAAACAATGACAACGTTATATTATCATCAAAATTTAAAAATGCGCCGATATTAGTTCATTGTTTTGTTTAGTGGAGAGTGGTAATTACAAATTTCATTTAGAAATCCAAAGCGTTAAGACGAGTTAATTAATATGATATGAAAAGTAATTGTAACATACAGCAGTAAGCTCTAGTCTTAAACAGAGCTTAAAATAACAACGAACACTTGAGACATATTTATATGAGTTTTAAAATGGTAAAAGTACAGTTGGTGAGTGCAACAAGTGTGACGGTGTATAGTCTGTTCAGTAAACATAAAAACACAAAGTGGCCTTTGATTTCTATAATTTCATGAGTGTACTTCCAAAATTAATCTTTGTCTAGGAATGTACTTACAAAAAGTTACTAAAACAAATAGGTTAGAAGTGTGACATTTATTCATCAACTGTCATAAATGTTATAAATAACTACTTTTAAACATGTTAAACAAAGACTCTGTTGGATACTATTGATGTAGCGTTTATTAATAGGCATTTTTATTACATTTTATAAAAGTTCAGGCAAGAATTTCTAGAATAATATGTACTTTGACACTGAAATAAACTGCTCAACTACAGGTCTAAAGAGTAGCTTCAGAATGTGTAGTTCAAAACGTGACCACCGAAGTTCTGTAGATGGCGCCAAGTGGACAAGCCGCCACTGTGCTACAATGCTTGGAAATTTTGCAAAGTGGAAAATCGCCACCTTTCGCCAAAACCAAATAGCGCATGAAGGTGCTCGGGACCTTAGCAACAACTTTGCCCCCTTTCAAAATTTCGATATCTGTAGCCGTTCGAAAGTTACAGGCGATCCAGACAGACAGACAGACGGACGGACAGACAGACGGACGGACGGACAAAACGTTCGCATAAGTACGCTGAAGCTACTAATAATGAGATTTATTAATTGTCATTTTCATTTTTAAATTCAAACCTGCCTTTATGCAGGTGTGGAAACCTTTGCAAAACAAAATACAGAATTCCTAGCACAAAAATTTTATGTATATGCCAACTTAAAAAAATAGTGTTTTTGTGTTTAGTGAATGGCCTATATACGATACTGTTCGAAGGAGTGTTCGATGTCCTACAAGAACAGCACACTGGCAAACCACGTGAAGGTCATGGAACACGGCTTCAAGGCACTGGCAGAGTCAAAATACCTGGAGAAATGCAGGTAAGACGTTTCTGAGTCAGTGGAATCATCCCCCACAGCTGCAGCATAGTTTCCAGTAAAGGCTGGCGAAGGTTCAAGCAGCAATCCATACCTGGTTACGAGCTTTACTAGCCACTCCTGCAATAAGAGCAGGAGACAGGAATTAAAAAACAATTATGTATTACCTCAAATAGCCATAATTTGGCCAAATGCAGCGAAATTAGGTCACTGCGTCAAGCTGGTGGGAGCTGGAGATTTTCGCCATGGCGTCGGTGGACAGCGAAGTGGCCACTTGCGGGGTATTTTCTCAGTAACGCTTCATGGAACTCGACCAAAATTTGGTCACCTCAGAAGATACCTAATGCGCATGTGAATTTTAGCGTAACTTGGACATGTAGGTGTAACAGTAATTAAAATGTGAATTTCCCGCGTTTTTAAAGCGTTTCTGGCGTACACAAGTACAACAAGTAACGAACCACACGATGTCGTTTGGCCAATCATAAAAGAGCTGACGTGCGTTAAACCAATTAAGTTTTTATTTAAACAATTGATGCTTGGTTTGATGGCATTTGGGGAGCTATAAAAGCATTTTCAACCGATTTTAGCGAGTTTTGTTCTGTCGATTGTCATTGTTATTTCTCTATGGTTATTACTTATTATCCAAGTCTTGACCATGGAAATAAAATTTGTATTTAAAATATTTTTCACATTAAAAAGACGTTACCGAAGTGGTTGTTTTTACTATGCGGTGAACTTCTCTAATTAACAAAAGTGGTTACCTTAATAAGAGTGCGTACCAGATTTCCTAATGCGTTTGGAGCACGTGCACATCGGCGATAGGTTCTTCAGAGATCTCCAAGCAGGGTGACCGTAATTCTGAGGGCGGTGATCGTATGAGGGTCCCAATGGTGTACGCTAAGGCGTTCATTTTATTCTTTGCCATTTTACTGTATTTATATCGCGAGTTTGTTAAATGTTGGCAAGGGTTTTTTATTTAATTAATAAAAATAAATAAGCTGAGCGAATAACACGGTAATATGTAAACCAGGGAATTTTATTGGTCAATATAATAATTTTCTTGTGTCTAGTCTGCCCATATTCGAAGTAAGTGTAATAACATCGATCATTTGTAAGAAATAACTGTGTTGTTACAGAGAAAACTAATTTTTTCTTCAAACGTCAGTAAAATGTGATATTATACTGATAGATTAATAATGCTCAAGTGTTAATTTATTGCTATGACATCTAAACACTTTATCTCCACTCGTCAGTAGCAGATAAAGTTGTTACCTCCACTGACGAGTGGAGATAAAGTAAACTAGTTAAATCATTTGAATTTCCTAATTTGGCGGCTTTTGCTACTTCAGTCGGGGTACACTGATCAATTTCTAAATTTGCCATGAATAAATGAGATTTATTCAAGAGACTTGTACATAATTGCAAAATATACCTACAAATTCTTTTGAAATTAAAGCAGGTTGACAAACGAATAATTATAGATTTTGCTTTTTGGATTTTGTACACAACGTTGTTTATGATAATCTCTGAAACTTCTTTGTGGTGTGAATTCATAATTCATAGTCTTATATGGGTATTTCGCCACTCTGCAAATTAAAATATTAAATAACGAAAATATTAACAACGAACGTTTCGAGGGACAATCTGCCCTCGTTATCAACGAATAACAATTAAAAAAAACTAACAAGAAACTTATCTTTTTTCACTGGAAGGAAAAACGACCAACCTCCAATGAATTTTTTGACATTGACGTTTGTTGATATCTGTACCTACTTGATCTCATCTTTAAGAATCGATAGCCAACTATTGTCTAAAAATATTGAGAAAGACGACACGCATTTTTCTTCGTTAAGTAAAATATATGCCGTTTCCTTAATTTTTCGCCTAGTTGACATCGATTCTTTAGACAAGATCTTTGTGTTGTCCCATTGTATTTTATGGTTTTCATCCCAAGCATGTTCTGCCAGCTTAGACTTATTGAATTGATACGTTTTCAACATATTTTTATGTTCTTTAACTCTAACTGCTAAAGGCCTGGATGTTTCACCGATATAATATTTCCCGCATTCACAGGGAATACTATATATACAATTCCTTGAATGTTGTTCTTCGTTGAACGGTTTAGTTTTTGTAAGAACTGACCGCAAAGTATTCATCGTTTTGAATACCGTCCTAACATTGAATCTATTTCCAATTCGTCTAATTTTGTCAGATATGCCTGGAAGATATGGTATAGTTAGAGTATTATATTTTTGAGTGTCATTCCTTTGTATGTGTGTGGCATTGCTTCGTGTATTGAAAATGTTCCGAACAAGAGTCTCTGGATAGCCATTATCTTGTAAAACATTAATAATAAATTCTTTCTCTTTTTTGAAAATTTTATCATTAGAGCAAACAACTTTGGCTCTGTCGTAGAGACTTTTTACAACGCCTGTCTTTATGTTTTTGTGATGGTTAGAATTAAAATGTAAGTACCTATTAGTATTGGTTTTCTTACGGTATACTGATGTTTCAAAAGTATTTATTGTGCGTGTGATTAGTGTATCAAGAAAGGGTAACTGATTGTTTTGCTCTGTTTCTAATGTGAATTTGATGGAGGTTTCTTTACTGTTAATATGTTCAATAAATTTGTCCACCTCATCCATATCATGAGGCGAAATTGCAAAAACATCATCGACATATCTCCACCAAACTACTGGTTTGTTGGTGTACGTGTAGACATGTTGTTGTTCAAAGTCTTCCATAAAAATGTTACTAACAATGGGAGATAAAGGTGAACCCATTGCCATCCCGAAATCTTGTTGGTAAAATTCATTGTTTAGTTGAAAGTATGTCGTTTTAATGCATAGTGTTAAAAGTTCCATAATGGTACCAACGTTTAATGTTGTTCGTGTATGTAATGTGTTATCGTTTTGTAGCCTATGTTTAATGATGTTGAGTGTTTTGTGTACTGGAACATTAGTGAAGAGACTAACTACATCGAAACTAACCATTAAGTGTTGTGTGTTTATGTTTGCTTCTTTAAGTTTTTCAAGGAAATGGGGCGTGTTCTTTATATACGTGTCTGTATTTCCTGATATAGGAGTCAGTATCTTAAGTAAATATTTAGCTAAACTGTGACAAGGAGAACCTATAGAACTAACTATTGGCCTAAGTGGTACATTTGGTTTGTGTATCTTTGGTAATCCATAAAAATGTGGTGGTTTACTGTAGTGTGGTGTTAGCGTACGTCTTACAAACACAGAGAACAATTTACAGATTTTGGAAGACGTACGCTAACACCACACTACAGTAAACCACCACATTTTTATGGATTACCAAAGATACACAAACCAAATGTACCACTTAGGCCAATAGTTAGTTCTATAGGTTCTCCTTGTCACAGTTTAGCTAAATATTTACTTAAGATACTGACTCCTATATCAGGAAATACAGACACGTATATAAAGAACACGTCCCCATTTCCTTGAAAAACTTAAAGAAGCAAACATAAACACACAACACTTAATGGTTAGTTTCGATGTAGTTAGTCTCTTCACTAATGTTCCAGTAGACAAAACACTCAACATCATTAAACATAGGCTACAAAACGATAACACATTACATACACGAACAACATTAAACGTTGGTACCATTATGGAACTTTTAACACTATGCATTAAAACGACATACTTTCAACTAAACAATGAATTTTACCAACAAGATTTCAGGATGGCAATGGGTTCACCTTTATCTCCCATTGTTAGTAACATTTTTATGGAAGACTTTGAACAACAACATGTCTACACGTACACCAACAAACCAGTAGTTTGGTGGAGATATGTCGATGATGTTTTTGCAATTTCGCCTCATGATATGGATAAGGTGGACAAATTTATTGAACATATTAACAGTAAAGAAACCTCCATCAAATTCACATTAGAAACAGAGCAAAACAATCAGTTACCCTTTCTTGATACACTAATCACACGCACAATAAATACTTTTGAAACATCAGTATACCGTAAGAAAACCAATACTAATAGGTACCTACTTACATTTTAATTCTAACCATCACAAAAACATAAAGACAGGCGTTGTAAAAAGTCTTTACGACAGAGCCAAAGTTGTTTGCTCTAATGATAAATATTTCAAAAAAGAGAAAGAATTTATTATTAATGTTTTACAAGATAATGGCTATCCAGAGACTCTTGTTCGGAACATTTTCAATACACGAAGCAATGCCACACACATACAAAGGAATGACACTCAAAAATATAATACTCTAACTATACCATATCTTCCAGGCATATCTGACAAAATTAGACGAATTGGAAATAGATTCAATGTTAGGACGGTATTCAAAACGATGAATACTTTGCGGTCAGTTCTTACAAAAACTAAACCGTTCAACGAAGAACAACATTCAAGGAATTGTATATATAATATTCCCTGTGAATGCGGGAAATATTATATCGGTGAAACATCCAGGCCTTTCGCAGTTAGAGTTAAAGAACATAAAAATATGTTGAAAACGTATCAATTCAATAAGTCTAAGCTGGCAGAACATGCTTGGGATGAAAACCATAAAATACAATGGGACAACACAAAGATCTTGTCTAAAGAATCGATGTCAACTAGGCGAAAAATTAAGGAAACGGCATATATTTTACTTAACGAAGAAAAATGCGTGTTGTCTTTCTCAATATTTTTAGACAATAGTTGGCTATCGATTCTTAAAGATGAGATCAAGTAGGTACAGATATCAACAAACGTCAATGTCAAAAAATTCATTGGAGGTTGGTCGTTTTTCCTTCCAGTGAAAAAGATAAGTTTATTGTTAGTTTTAATTGTTATTCGTTGATAACGAGGGCAGATTGTCCCTCGAAACGTTCGTTGTTAATATTTTCGTTATTTAATATTTTAATTTGCAGAGTGGCGAAATACCCATATAAGAATATGAATTATGAATTCACGCCACAAAGAAGTTTCAGAGATTAACTCTTTTTTGTAGTTTGACAGTTACTATAATTTTTTTGTTTTCATGGTACAAAAATAAAGTATGATCAAAAATTAATCTCATCTAAAGTACGTTTTTTTCCTATAAAAATGTTCAAGGTCAAGATAAAATTGGCAAAACTGCTTTTTTATAATTATTAGAAAATGTATTTTCGTCAGGTTTTTTCTGTAAACGACTTGTGTCATTTTGACATTTAAAATTAAATTGTCAGCTTTTCTATTTTAAAACTGAATACGCGTAAAAACGGAATCTTTTAAAATTAAATGTAAAAAAAGCTTTTCTGAAGTGTGCAGAGGAACTGTTGGATCTGCATCCTAACACACCAGAAGAAGACGTTTACGAAAGATTAGCAAAAGCTTTTGATGTACATAGAACTTTAATGCCAGATTTTAAATTTCCCACCAATTTTTCGTTCTATAAAGTTACTAAAACAAATTTTACCAACATATATGTTTTAAAGGAATCCAAGTTATACCAACATAAACCCTAAATTCTTTGACCTTGAAAATTTTTATAGAAAAAAAACTTACTTTAGTATGGCTATGAAAGAACAAATTGCTGCCTCTAAAACTGGGTCCAATATATTTACTTCAAAATTGTTGACAACTGGCACATTTTGTATTTGTGTTATAATTATTCTTTATTCGCAATCATCTAATTTTAAAAATAACTACAATTGAATTCTGAATAAGAGATATTTTGATGTAGCAAATATTTTTGTTACCATGAAAACAACCCACTGTTCAGGTATGTAATATTTTTCAGGGTATGTAATAATTTCCCGGCTAGTTTCAGTAATCATCTAGTTCCCAGCTCTTGACTTGTCATGAAATTGACACATTACAATGTGGTTGCGAATAAAAAATATTACTATACTCGTCATGTAATGGTTAACTTTCTAGACTCGAAATAGCCTTGAAAGTTTGACTTCCTTGACGTTTTCAGGTAATAGCTATTAACATATCTAGGAATGTTGTGAGTATCATAACTGCCGCAGATGTTGTATTGAAATCCGAGCTCGCAGAGTGAGGATTTTAAAACATCTAAGGCTGTTATGATTCATAACATCCTGATTTGTTTAATAGTTTATCGGTTGCCATGTACGGTAATGACTATTACCGTACAGATCAGTTATGATTTAATTACCAGCCTACTTTTGTATATGTAAACAAGGAATTAATATCCTGCAACCGATAAACTCCCTAACAATTTTGCTTTTAATCCCTCATTACATTTTGCACAACTTCTTCAGATACCATTTTACTTGCTGTATTTGAGGCAAACAATTTTTGCACCAAACTGGAATTGGCTGTTTTACACCATTCAAAATGAATAGTATAGTCAGAAATGTTGTATATTAATATAAGAAAACAAACAAAGCTATTGAAGCTTCATTTTTTACTTTAAAACGTAAAATCTTATTTTTCAAATTTGGCAATAATACAGTTGAGTTGGAAAATTAGTAGAGTGCGTAATATAGCCTGGCTTATTCCATCGAATCAAGGCGAGATCAAGAAATGCTCATCTCTTGTCTTATAGGTTTTGATGCCGTATTGAAAAATATGGAAATTTATAATTAATTTTAGTTGGTTGTAACTGGAAAACTTCAATGTTTGGTTTAGGGAATGTAACAGCTGCATATTGAATTTCCTGGTTTGCTAAAAAATATATTTCGACTATTAAATCGTCTTCTTCTTTTAGAAGGATTCAATATGTACGTATACTGCTACATTCCCTAAACCAAACGTGGAAATTTATGTCATTAGTCTTATAAAAATAATGAATCTTTAATAAATGTAATTTTTATTTACAGATTCGCCGTATCATGATGTGAGTGGTCTTCCCGACCCTTACCTAGAGCAAATGGAGGATGAAAAGCCACCACAGCACATGTCATTGAGCTACGAGGAGAGTTTAGAAAGTGGTTATTCTACACCAAACTCTAGGACGAGAAGAGTTATTCGTGAAATCATTGTGTGAAAGTGATAGACTTATCGTTTATGTCATTCTTCCATGTGTTCCGTCATTAAGTGTTTCGGTTTTTTATCATCTGAGTGTCACTGGTGTCGACTGTTCCGTTTCATATCGTGTTAACTTCGAATTTTTATCTTCGTGTACCTGATGGACGATTAATTTTCTGCTCGTACATGTTAATATTTATTGTTGTGTTCGATGGTAAAAACATAAACTGAGAGGTGAGAGGAGATGTACTGAATGCCATGTGTATGCCAAATTGATTCGTGAGGCAAAGACGCTAAGAAGTGCCGGCAATCCCTGCCATATAGCAATACGGACTAGTTATTCTTTAAATTGTGATGAAATTTGCAATAAGTAATTGTTGTGCTACAATGCTGCAATTTTTGATTCTATGTTTGTTGAAGATTATGTAACTAGCCATTTTCCGATGCTTTCCATTGCTGTCCGTAACTTCTGTTTGCACTTGCAGTTTGCCGTGCGCACAGAGGCTATGCTTCCACTTCTACATTTTTAGTGTGAGTAGTGTATTTTAGTTGTGCCAAAACTTGACAATGGAAAATATCGAGAATGCCATTCAAGCAAGTTAGTGTTTGTGTGCGGTCGTGTAATTAAACGTATATAAGTTGATTTTTATATTTTTATACTCTTATGTGCATTTTTTGTACAGTTATGTAATTGCTTAAAATGAGCCAATGTTCTTAGAGGGAGTAAAAGTGATCCGAATTATGTAACTCCCAAACAATGTACTTAACTCTGCTTAATTAAATGAGCGCTTTTTAAGCAATTATACCTGTTAACAAATGACATTGTTGAATGTCTGATTTTACGTTTTCTAAAGGTGGATAAATCAAAACTTTATAATGATGATCTCAAAAGCATAGATGGTTTTAGCAAGACAGCAGACTATTATTGATTTTTATATTTAAAAGAACATTTTATATTTTTATTTTATTGTATTATTTTGTAAATAAGTTTAATAAGACTTGTAAATGTAAGACTTCAGATTACACATAATATACGTCTGATTTGGATTATGTACATAGCAACAAATTATTTGATTTATATTGTATTTGATTTTTGTAAATAAATGTTTAAGAATTTGCGTTTATATGTTTTACGCTTAACCCTTACCTTGCATTATTCAGAATTCAGCAAATTCACATCATCATTTAAAAAATGTTACAGATAACAAAGTTACAGCTAAAATAGTATATTAAAGTATGAGTGGATAACAAGGTCTTTAAAACACACGCGAGTTTTCGAGCACAACGGCGTAGCCGGAGTGCTCGAAATAGAGCAAGTGTTTTAAAGACCAGTTATCCACGAATACTTTACGCTATTTTTTATTATACCTGCAATACTGGAAATAAATTACGCACTAAAAACTTAGAAATAATTTTTGTCGTGATAAATCGAAAGGGCATAATAATATTGCTACTATAGTTACGAGAATTGTTTACGTTTTTGTCGCGTCCACGTCTGTTGTTGCATTCAGTCGTTTCCTTGACAACCTTTAAAGCTCAGCGAGCTTTAATCGCCTGTTTTCGCACGCTCAGGCGTGTTTTAAACGGCGATTCTGATGCAGGTATAATAAAAAAGATTTTAAAGATAGGTAATGTGACAGTCAAATCTAGTTTATAAAAATATTTCTATTAGTGCACTACATAACAGTAAGCATGTGCCAAAATTCAAATCGATATTTTTCCATCTGTGGAAATTAACATCAAAATTAAAAATTGAACTTTAAGGCCCTATAACTTCTTACTGGAGGCACTTTGTACTAATGTATTGTAATGCACCACGTTGTGCTACTTTACATTTATGTATTGACTATATCAGCTCCACGTTATGCTAGCCAAAAATTGTGCTATAACTCACCAGTTGAACTATGCCTTACTTAATGCAATGTCTTAAATGTCAAACAATAATTGCTTTTAAATCAAGAGCTCTTATTTTCAGGGTGGGTTCGCCAAAATCTAGTTCTCTATTAATTGAAGTTTTCAAATTGTATTTTCAGAATTATTTGACTATCAATGACATATAACGTCAAACTTGACTTTTAAAATTTATCAAACCAGGTAATTGACAATTGTATCTTACATAAACACATTTATTATTCAATTCACCTATGTAAGTACTATATCAACTTTATATTATCACTTTCTTTTATTGACAGTTATTCAAAATGCTTTCTCAACTTATCTACACTAACCTTGATAACTGCTTTAGCTTTCACTGCAACTTCCAACAAATACCGGATCCTGATGTCCATAGACCTACTGCCCACTTCACAAACAGCAACACCTATGATGGTCTCTGAATCCTTTCAACTGCATTCGTCCCGTCAAATCAACTCCTCTGCTCCCAAAATCCAGTCCTTGTTCCTCTTGAATGTCACTGCCACACGAACTAACTCCTGGTAAGTTGCTATATTATGATGTTCCAAATCTAACTTTGTTCCCTTTTTGCAGATAGTCCGATGTCTCTTGTTATACTCCCAAAATATCCAAATCAAATCAGTTACTTGTAAGAACCTCCAATAATATCTTGTATGTATGAATAAATCCAAATATCTTCAAATAATGTAACCTTCTGTTTTCTTTATTTCCAATTAACTGTATTTGTATAATCTCTTCACCGATTATATGTCTCCATGAATTACATTTTACGTTTTTGCCTATCACACCACGCAGATTTGTTTATAGCCCTTTTTAATTTGTATATACCAAAAATAACAAAAATTAAGGCATAATTTCTAGTTTTATTTAACGAAATTCTTTCTTTCAAAACTACATGTATGCTTTTTCATGAGTTGTTTTTGTAACTACTTAAACACATTTCTATCCCTATTAGATACAATTCTTAGTGCACACTTCCTATATTTTAAAATAATACTATTATAGGATATTCATTCTGATTATTATTAACAAATACATTTGTCTAATGTTACCTTGGTTTGTTCTTTATTAACATTTTATACAACTATTAAGTTATTTAATTCAATTAATATCGCACTATCAAATGGCTCCTTTCATTGTATCAATTACTTTCATTATTCATATTCGAAATTTTGTAACCTTCCAAATTTATTAGTTTTGAATATTTTTTTCTTATGATTTATTATACTGCATCATGTATCATAACAGTATATTAAATTTTGTCGGTTTATTATTACTTAGGAATCTGTGACCAATCGGTGTCCCATTCTTTTTGACACATCCTGTATAACACATTATGATCTACTTGTAGCCGAAAATCCATTCGCCCCCTTTAAATGCCTGTGATACCAAAATAGATTTAGAAAATTTTAAAATTATGCATATTTTTATAGAAAAACTAGCAAGATACCTGTTCTTCATACGGGCTACAAATGTTTGTTTTTTCTTCTAAATCTTAAATGAATTCTAGTGGACCCCCTCCTCCCTCACTCAATACACTAAACGCCTAAATTAATAAACGCTGCAGGACGATATTGTAGATAAAAGGGAAACAATATTCTTCCGAAAAAAGTTCTCCATAATTCTTTTATGCATCACGTATCACCTGGGAATGTGTATTTAATTGTCGTTCCCCTTTTATAGTTTGATAAAACTATAATTTTAGTATTTCGAGAATAAAATAAAAAAATACGAGTGGAGATTTTTATATTATCTAGAGACCTACGATCGCAATTGTTTGTTGTACAGTAGCTGTGACATTTATTTTATTTTATTTTAAGACACAAACAGGCAATAAGCCTAATTACATGTTTCTTAACTCAACATAAATTTCATTAATATACGAAGCTAGTTTAATTTAAATTAAATACTTAAGGTTAAATTAACCTAAACTTAATTACGTTTTATTATGTATATCCGATTTTCAGACTGTAAGAGGATCAGACAAAATTAATCATTCAAAATCTAAATCATATACCAAATTGTTCCTTAAACGATTTAAAGAAATGTCAAATAATTCAATATTTATACTGTTCTTGTTAATAATGGTACACATATTAATAATAGGAGAAAATAATCGTATGTTTGTTCTTGCAAATGGTATGTAGAATGAGAAAATAGGACGAATTCCATGAGGCGGCATTCGCATAGAGAATTGTTGCAATATAGCGGAACAATTTATAATATAAACATTTTATAAACTTATTTTGCACTTTCTCAATGAGCTGCTGCAGATATTGAGTATGCGGATACCAAACAGTACATGCATATTCGAGGTGAGATCTCACATACTCATTAAATAAAATAATAATAGGTTGTATTTGACTAAATAAGTATTTCTTATTATAAAACCTAAATTCCTGTGGCAAGTGCCAACCGTTTTCTCAATGTGATATTTAAAATTAAGGTCCGACGAAAAATGTACCCCAAGATCTTTAGAGTTTATAATTCGTCGGAGATCTTTGCCATTCATTACATATTGTGCATTTATACAATTTTTTTTAATCCCATAAGTCATAACAAAACATTTAGATAAGTTAAAATGCAATTTATTGTTTAAACTCCATTAAAAAATGCTGTCTACATCAGCTTGCAATTCAAGTGCATCTTGTTTACTATAAACAGGCTTGTTCAACTTGAGATCATCAGCGTAGAGCAGACACCTCGAATATTTAATGACACCCGGCAACTTGTTAATGAATAATAAGAACAGTGGTTCTAAATTTGTGCCTTGTGGTACGCCAGATGTAGCATGAAAAGCAGATGAGTAAGCTCCTTGGTAAGAAACTACCAGTTCTCGATTTTGAAGGTAAGATTTTATAAAGTATAATAATTTATGTGAGAAACCAAATAATCGCAATTTTTTTGTTAAAATATTATGATTTACTTTATCAAAGGCTTTTTGAAAGTCCGTGTAGATTACATCCATCTGTCCCCCTTTATCAATTTCAAAACTAATGTCATGTACGAAAAGCGTTAAATTTTACATTCTCAAATATTTTAGCCGGCACAGGTAATACCACCACTGGTCTGTAATTTTTAATATCAGTCTTTTTACCGTCTTTGAAAATTGGTACTATTTTAGATCTTTTCCACCTTTCGGGGAATATAGAAAGTTTCAATGCCAGATTGAAAATTATTAATAGTGGGAAGGACAAACTTTCCCAGTAACCTTTGAAAATGTAGATTAGATTAGATTAGATTTAGATTCCACGACTGCCTTTTGCTGGCATGCGCACATCAGCCCTTTGGGCTTTTTGTACTGTCGGGAGTTCTCAAGTTAGCAGGCCGACATCTGTATCTTTTACTAGACTTGCGATGTCCCCTACTAGCTTGCGGTTGTCAATAGAGTTAAGGCTCCAATCGAGTTGGTGTCTTTTACGCTCTAATGTTGGGCATTCAAAGAGGATATGATAGGCTGTTTCATCATCCTCTTGGCATAGTCTGCAAACAGGTTCGTCTCTATAGGTATTGATCCTGTGTATAAATCCAGTGCCTGTTAGTAGACCGACTACTTGCTTGATTCGAGTTCTGTTCAGTCTCAACAGGGTTTTGGTTGAAAATGTAACTAGGAATCCCGTCCACACCACAACTTCTACTACTTTTTAATTTTCTAATCGCCTCAATAATGTCATTTAATTTATACATCTGGTAAGTATAAATCACTCTCTAAGATATTATCATCATTATCCGAATCCCTATCATAAATAGAAGAGAAATGTTGTGCAAACCCTTCAGCAATATTCATGTTTCCTGAAAATTGTTGATCATTCAGTGTAAATTCCTGAGTGGAGGTGTCATTAGATTTTCTACTTTTCATAAAATTCCAGAACATGTTCGGTTGGTTATTAAGTACTATACTATCTTCAACATCTTTAGAAGCCTATATGCAAAGTTGTGTTTAAATCGTGTGATTTATGGAGATTTGCAAGTGTTTTTTTGTTGGTAAAATGAGTGATACTAAACTTAAACATAGCTCTGTAATAAAGTTGCAGATTTGGTATTGAAAGATACACGTATAAAGGTTTCTGTTATTGCTAATGAAGTCAGTATATCTGAAACAACTCAATATTTTGCTTGATGATTTGGGGATGAAAAAGAGGTCTGCGTGGTGGATTCCGAGATTGCTTACACCTAAGCAAAAAGAAATTTCTCAAGAAAATTTGGCCGCTTTGGTGGACGACAGAAATTTTCTTTCGTGATTGTCACCGGGGATGAGACTTGGGTGTTTCACTGGGACCCTCCCACCAAACAAGAATCTATGCAGTGGGTTCACAAGGGCTTCCCACCACCGAAGAAAGCCAAAACCCAATTGTCTGTAAAAAACTTGATGGCAACAGTTTTCTGGGACGTCGAAGGAATCTTGTTGATTGAATATATGCAGAGGGGTCTGCTATAAATGGAGGGGCCTATGGGAATACAATTGAAAATTTAAAAAGTATATTGGAAGAAAAACGCCCACATTCTTATAGGCAAAAGAATTTGTTGCTGCACGACAATTGCCGGGTGCATAAAGCGTTTGAAGTTCAGCTGATTATTAATGATTATTCATTGAATTAAAGCATCCACCTTATAGCCCCATCTGACTTTTTTTTATTCAAACATCTGAAGAAACATCTCAGGGGAAGGCGTTTTGCTTCCGATGATGAACTCAAAGATGCTGTAGAAGAATATTTTGCAGGCTTGCCAAAAGATTTTTTTTCTGAGGGGATGGGACAGTTGGAAAAACGATGGAATAAGTGTAGAAGGGAGTTATATAAAAAAATAAAATTTTTTTAAGACTATGTGTTTTCTTTCATAGCTAGGTAAATAACATAAAAATCTGCTCTCGTATATGTACTTATTAAATGTTGTATTCATACATTATAACACGATACCCCTTTCCACCACTTGGGAGTGGAATTTCAGAAATCCTCCTATTTTATTCTACATTGGACTCATGACCACGGTTTGATTCAATAAGCACAGGAGAGATGAAAGGTTCTATAATTCACCCCTGAACTCAAATTATCACCTTTAGGAGTTGATTCATGCACAATCCTAAATTACGTTTTTAGGAACTTGTTAGGTAACCTTTCTAAGTAAAAACCAAGTCAAGATATTATCGGGCCCTAGAGATATTGAGGAATTCGTGAGAAGACATGTTACCCCTTTTCTTCCTTTTAGGGGGGAAATTCGAAAACTCCTTTCCTAGCACTTCCCTATGTAAACGAAAGGACCCTTCTTGCCAAACTTCAAGTTCCTGATACCAAGGATTACTACGGCTGCTTTATCGTTTATTGATATACCGTAGACTGGGGTAACTTTGGGAGGCTACGGTATTATATGAAGTTAACCTTCCTCTTAACAAGTATGGACCTGATTTAGCTCTATGACCAACAACATCCTAATAAACGGTGTTCCACATTAATATCAAGACAACATTGTGTTTTACTTGTATATCGATGGCTTAGCGCACAAATGTTTTAAGTGCAGTTTTCGGCTAAAATGAGTTGAGTGTGCCAGGTCATACATTTGAACTTAAATTTTCATATACACAAATGTGCTAAGTGATATAAAACGTAATTTAGTGTACCTGTATAATACTTTAGTAAGAGTAGAGCAAACAGCGAAAAATTTTGGATCATTTTTTCATGGCTACCAAGATTTAATGATATATTGAAAAACAAGGTTGGTAAAACTGACACACGAGTTGTCAGTTGCATCAAATTTGAGGTTAGCAGGTTAGGTTTTGCGTCAGTTTTGACACAGGCTGACACAAAACCTAACCCGCTAACCTGGAATTTGATGAAACTGACAACTCGTGTGTTATAAATAAAGAGAGGTTAGGTTGCCAGTTGTCAACACTTACCTTCAGTGTTAAAGCAAAATAATTACTTTAAGTGCATTTTTAACCCTTATAGCCTAAAATGACGTCAAGGGGTGAAAAAATGCTTAGAATGGCGTTAGCCAAAAATACAGAAAAAGCTATTGGCCATACAGGTAAAATTATTATAAGCAACGTATATTAATAGATTATTAAAATATTGAAATTATGTTTTAGTTCCGACAATTTCAAATACAGTTGTTCAAAATAATGCAGAGCTTCCCAAGAAAAAGATAATTATAATTTCTAATCAGCTTATTATATCAAGCAATTCAACAGCTACAGAGAGCTAGACGTTACTGAAAAAAAAAAGACCTGGGCGAAACAAGAACAGAGAATCGATAACTTTAAAAAACAATTATACCTCAAGATTACCGGTCTCCGAAAAAAAAGAAGGATTTAATTTTTTTATAAAGAAAGAAATTATTCCTGATGATTACGAACATTTTATAAATAATATTAGCGAGGAAAAAGATTTGGCAGCACTGAATAATGATGAAGAATTTGATTCTGAATAATTTAGATGGTTTTTTGTCTTTTTTTGTTTCTTATAACGAGATCATGCCAAATTTAAAGGCTTTTGTTTTTTGTACTTCTTATAATCATAATAAATTAAAAAATAATGCTTGTTTTATTGTCTTTTAAGTAGCACATATGTGTTAAGTACAGGTAATTAAAAGAAAAAATGGCCAATTTCGATTATGATAAGCTTTTTTTTTAAGTTCGATGACAATGAGTTAGCAGCCAATAAGTCTTAATATCCTTTAACACCACCTTTATGACCTAAAATTATATAACATCTAATTTATTTCGGTTAGCAAACTTTAATTTTTAATTATCTCAAAACATATGTTTATAGATATTAACGATACAAGTTTGGTTATGAGCATCTTAACGAAACGAGTTTGATTGCCAAAACGAGGCGGTGAGCCGAGTTTTGCGGCAATCAAACGAGTTTCGTTGTGTGCCATAAGCAAACGTGTATTGTTCAATATTTTATCTTCATCAATAAACTCTGGTTCGTGCGGTAATATTCATTACCGCACTGAGTGCGGTAATATCTGTCCATTACCGCACTGAGTGCGGTAATATCCATTACCGCACTCAGTGCGGTAATGAAGCTCTTAACGATACTAAAATTAATTTGGTTAATAGTCTATAACAACACGGATGAAGATAAAGCATTTAACACATTTGTGCGCTAAGCCATCGATATTTTAGTTGCTACGGTTTTTGAACAAGTTCTGTCAGATTTTTACTGTAATTTGAAAAAAGTGTCAAATATACGTTATAGTTTTTGATATTGATTTTACAGTAAAAACTAAGTTACTTGTAACAAAGTTGGGTTCATTATAAAACCCGCACATTGTTTGGTCCTTCAAGTAAGTTTTTGAACCAAGATATGGATAATCTGGAACGAAGTAGAAGAAAGGGAGCAGGAGTAAACAAAAGCCTATCGGCAGACTTTCAGTGGCCAGAAGGATTTGGAAGAGGGGTTAGTGAAATGGAAAATCCCTAGAAAAATGGAAACCATTTCACTACTGAAAGGAAGGAAACCTCGGAAAAATCAAAACTCTCCAAGTCTGCTGTAAGTTTGAGGTCCCATACTAGTACCAGAGTCCGCCAGAAGAAACTGAACTATGAAACTGAAAAAAAGAGGCAAGAAATTGAATTAGAAAAAGTAAAATTAGAAAATCAACTTCGACTTCTTCAACTCGAACATGAACTTCATGAAGAGGAAATTCGGGATGTGGAAGGAGAAATGCGGAGTCAAGAACTGAGATTAGAAGACGTCCAGCCAAGCCTGTCCAGGGTCCAGGAATGGGTGAATAAATCAAAAGAGAATGGCAGCAATTGGAATGGATCGAATGTTCATCCAAGCACATCCAAAGCGCATATGCAAGATTTGCAAGGTAATCTTACACGGAAAGAAGATCCCTCAGGTGAGCCATCTAATGATTTCATTGAGCCAGGGGAGAACAGATGTAATGAGATCAATATCAGTCAGGTCAATGTAGGTAATAATCAATCAAATGACATCCAGTTGTTGTGTCAGACTATAAATAATCTTCTGAAACAAACAAACACAGGTTCTAACGATCAGTTCCAGAATAAAATTTTGCCACGGTAAATTAGTGATCAAGATTTCCCAATTTCCTATGGAGATCCTGCAGAATGGCCTGTATTTTTTGAACAGTATGAAAGGGTTTGCAAAATGTGTTCATTCAGTCAGGAAGAGATTATGATAAAACTCAGAATGTGTTTGAGAGGGGAAGCAAAATCTGCCGTAGCAGGTATGCTGCTTGTTTCGGAAAATGTGCCAATGGTGATGGAAACGCTAAAAATGAGATTCGGCAGGCCTGATATCATCATTGAAGTTATTATATCCAAAATCAACTGCATTCCATTCATGAAAGAGATAAGTTTAGACAAATTAATTATTTTCTCTAATGAAGTAAGAAACTTAGTTGAAACAATGAAAAGTCTAAAGTCAACGGGACATATGAATAATCCCCAACTTCTGAAAGATCTGGCAAATAAACTACCTGACATACTGAAATTCAAATGGGGTGAATTTATTTTCAGTAGGCATACAGAGGCGAGCATCGACTTATTCTCCACTTGGTTAGCAGACATGGCCAACGCTGCGTGTTGCGTTCACACTCCCAAGGAAGTGAAGAAATATGAAGATCCACTGAAGAACGTAAAAAAACCCACCTTCCAACAGAAGCAGAAATGGCAAGAGGCAGTCCTGATCACTACTACTGAGGAAATGAAAAAGTGTGGGTATTGTGTAAACGGAGAGCATCGTACTGCGAACTGCCCAAAATTGAAGGTGGATGATGTCAACGCAAGGTGGGAGTTGATCAAAGGTAAAAAACTCTGTTTTTGTTGTCTGGGAGAGAATCATCAGAAGTGGAGGTGCAAATACAAAAAAGAATGTGGCATTGGGGGATGTAAATATAAGCACCACAAACTCCTACATAATGAAAATTTGACTATGGCCAGAGAATCCCGTGAAAATGACAGAGAAAATGTAAATATTATAAATAATGTGTTTTGTTTTAAATGAAGCTAGATTGCCTGAGGCAGGCGCTGGTTGTAACTCACTCTCTGCTGGACCCGTTCTGCGTCTTGCACGTGTTGCGGTCGCAGGTCACGGGGTGATGATACTCACAATGAAACACCGGCGTGAAATTTTGGAATTTGTATATATTCGAGCATTTACACTACACTTGAAATTATGTTTACACATTAATTGAATGGTTAGAACATTTTGTTGTTAGGTTTTGGCACACAAGTTAACCTCCATACCGTAAGGGTGCAAACTGGTAACTGGCACCTTTTCACAGGAAGTGCCCTGTTCTGAATGGTGGGGGAACCTGGTACCAATACCGTGCAATGACTACGGCGGGAAACCAGGAAACTTTAAAAATGAACATTAATTCTTAACAAGCCGGCCGCCTTGAAATAGCCAGATTTCAAAGAGAGTAATAACCTAAAGGAAATATGTACATATAACTAATAACATTCTAAACTAGGAAGTGGCAATAACAATAAAACACAAGAATCTAATAACTAATAACTTAGCGAAACATATGAGAATTGTAAGTGCACTAAGTCCCTTGTCTATTCACTAGGTAGCACACACACACAATGAACAGATCTTTTAATATGGTGTCCATTTGAAACTCGCAAGGTGACGGACCGCACAACCCCATCTGTTGAAGTATGTAGTTCAACCACTCGGCCTAATAACCATTGCAAAGGTGGCAAATTGTCGTCTCTTATTAACACCAAAGAGTTTATTTGTACCAAATCTGGTAGTGATTTGAACCACTTAGTTTTGCGCTGTAGCTCTGGAACCACTTCTCGGCTCCAGCGACGCCAAAATCCTTGGACCAAGCGTTGTATCCTCTGGTAAAGCGACAGCCGGTTTTCGTTGATGTGGTCCAAATTTTCTTCCGGAAGGGAAGTAAAAGATCGGGATATCAAAAAATGACCGGGAGTTAAAGGGTTGGTATCTAGCGGATCAGCTGATAAGGGTGATAAAGGGCGAGAATTTAACACTGCCTCTATTTGAATTAGCAACCTGGAGAAATCTTCGTAATTTAAGGAAGCGTTACCCAAGGTCTTTTTAAGTGTGTTTTTACAGACTTTACGCCGCTTTCCCACACCCCGCCTTGATGCGGACTTCTGGGAGTAATAAATTCCCATTTTATGCCTTGATCGGCCATATGACTTGAAATTTGATCCTTATTTGTATCTGCTTTTAAAAGCATATAAAGCTCTTTTAACTGACTGGCAGCACCCTTAAAATTTGTAGCATTGTCGGAAGATATGGAAATGGGCTTGCCCCTGCGGCCTATAAACCGTCTCAAGGCAGCTATGAAAGCATCGGTGGTTAAGGAAGTAACCAGTTCTAAATGAATAGCTCTACTTACTAAGCACACAAATAAACAAATGTAACCTTTCACGAGTCGCGCACCACGAAGTTTGCGGTCTTTGATCAGGATTGGGCCTGCATAATCGACACCAACATAAGAAAAGGTCGGAGCACCAGCCTGCAGTCGTTTTGAAGGCAAGTGATCCATTAAGGGGGATAAGATTCTGGATTAATCTAAAACATCTTGTACAGTTACGCGTTATCCCTTTTGAAGTATTCCGTCCTGAGATAGGCCAATAAGACTCGCGAACGGCTGCTAATAAATTTTGCGCACCACAATGTAACAAGAGCTCATGGTAATATGAGAAAACTAATTTGGTAAAGGCATGTGACTTTGGAAGCAAGACCGGAAAAGTCTTATAAAAGGAAAATGTGGAATTTTTTAGCCTTCCACCTAGACGTATTATGCCTGTTTTGTCCAAAAATGGGCTTAATGACAAAATGGTCGACTTAGATTTTAGAGTCTGCTGGGCCTTTAGCAATTTCAGTTCTTGAGGAAAGGCTTCGGCCTGACATAATTTAATTAAGTAATGTAAGGCACCTTGCAATTCCATGGGTTGCAAACCGCCATGTGCACGTTGTACCATAGGCAATTTGGAATTACTGACAAATCTAAGCATCCAAGCGACTACTCTTTTGAGTTTAGTTAAGCGCGAAAATTTATAAAAAATATTAGTAGTTTGAACATTTAGGAGGCTTGTAACAATTTTAGGATCTGATTTCAGCTCAAGATTCTGATCCTCATCTTTGATGTTGTGTTGCGTAGGCCATTGATCTGAGGTTCGAGCAAGAAACAATGGTCCATGCCACCAAAACTCATTGCTGGCTAGATTAGTAGCGGAAGCACCCCGAGATACTAAATCAGCTGGATTCTGGTCTGAAGGGACGTGACGCCAATTAGTTGAGTTGGAAATCTCCTGAATTACGGCTATCCTGTTCGCCACGAAGGTTTTGTATTTGTTAGGCGCAGAATTTATCCAGTTCAGAACAATTGTAGAGTCGGACCAAAGGAAAATATTTTGAAAGCTAACTGTGAGAGAGTCCTGGACCTTCCTCACTAATTGAGCCAACAGGAGAGCAGCGCATAATTCGAGTCTGGGAATGGTAGTGCTACGTACTGGACCTACTCGAGATTTAGAGCATAAGAGCTGCGTAGAAACATTATTGTGACAATCTATGCACCTAGCATATATACAAGCACCGTAAGCTATGGAACTGCTGTCACTAAAGCCATGTAGTTCGATTAGGGTAGTATTTTCCGAAAAGACCCATCTAGGAATAGTTATGGAATTTAATAATGGTAGCTCGGCCTTAAACAATTTCCATTCGGAAGCTAAACACTCGGGAACGCCCTCGTCCCAAGATAACTGTAACTGCCATAGTCTTTGTATTAATAGCTTTCCCCTTATGATGATTGGCGAAAGAAGGCCCATTGGGTCGAAAAGCTGCGCAACCGCTGAGAGAATGGTTCGTTTGGAAACCGTGGTAATGTTGTTATTATTCGAAATGTCGTATTGTATGACGTCGGCAAGCGCATTCCACGTAATGCCCAGTGCTTTTGCATTTTCCCGTTCTCCCAAGGGAATAGTGTAAAATGACGAAGCGCAATTTGGGTTGTCGTCTAAGATATCAGGATTGTTAGATAAGAACTTTTGAATAGGGAAGCATGCACTGGCTAAAATACTTATTAACTCGCTTGGAATCTGCAGTATCTCCTCGACTGTATAGCTGCCACAAAGAATATCGTCCATGTATGTATTGTTCCTTAAAATATTAGAGGTTTTTGGGAATTCTTCTGCATTAATGTCTGCCAAGTACTGAAGGCACTTGGTAGACAGATAGCTGGCGCTGGCAGTACCGTAAGTAATGGTGTTCAGCTCGTAAGTGTCTATCGGAGTTTCACGATTCTCACGCCACAGAATTCGTTGGAATTTTCGTTCGGACGGACGGACAAGGATTTGGCGGTACATTTTTTCAATGTCGCCAGTTAATGCTATCTTATGTTGGCGGAATTGCAAAAGTATAGAAAGCAGGTCTCTTTGGACCACAGGACCAACTATATGAGCATCATTAATTGAAACATTGGAGCTGGATTTCATGCTACCATCGAACACTACGCGCACCTTAGTGGTCAGAGACGACATTTTAGTCACGGCATGGTGCGGCAGATAAAAGGAAGGAGCGTCCTGTAACGAAATAGACGAGCTAATAGTGTTGAGGGTAGGCTCAATCGATACACGTTGTTCGGTAGGGTTAAACTTAGTCATGTGACCTAAGGATATATATTCATGCATAAACTTAGAATATTCATATTTTAAATTTGGATTTTTATTAAACCTTTTCTCCAATTGTAGAAACCTTTCGGTAGCTTGAAGTTCGGAATGACCTAACTTAGAAATACTTGCATTAAATGGAATGGACACTATGAAACGGCCATCGGGGGCTCGAGTGATGGTTCGATGGAAGTGTTCTTCGCAAAACCTTTCTTCGCGAGAAAGCAGAGACCGTGAATTTTGTGGAAGCACTTCCTCGATCTTCCAGAACCTTTGAACGGACTTCTCTAAGGAATCGCTTGTATTGGCGGAGTTGTCAGTGTCAATTGTCAAGAAGGATAGTGCTGATTGATGAGAAATTTGCTTAGATTGTAACGGACCAGAAATTACCCAACCTAATAAGGTTTTTTGCAAGGTTGGTCGGTCTTTGCCCAACTGTATCTGCCCGAGACACAATAAATTGTAAAAATGGCTCGCACCAATGAGAATGTCTACCGGCAATGATTTATTGAAATTAGCATCCGCAAGTCTTATGTTCGTTGGAATCTCAAGGCAAGTTTTATCGAACGATCGAAAGGGTAAATTTTCGGAAATTTTGGGGATTATTAAACATTGTAAGCTGGTTTGGAACGCATTTTGCATGGATGCTATCTTTATCTGTACGATAGAATTGGATTCCGCAGAACAAGAATTGATCCCTAATATTTGAGTGTTTGTATGCTTTCGTTTTAACTGTAACTTCTGAGCTAAATTTTCTGTAATGAAATTAACGTGGCGTCCGCTATCTAAAATAGCCCTAGCATTGTACCATTTATTGTCATAAGCTCTTATTTTCAAAGACACTGTTGAAAGTAAAGTTTCATGTGGCCTGTTTCGGAAGCAAGAAAGAACTTGGGAGGCAGTTTGCGCCAAGGGATTTTCAGCAATATTTACAGCGGGAAGATCGACAGTTATAGCAGCTGTGCTAGTACTGGACTGAGCGCTTGTATTAATTTTAGGCTGATCAAAATGTAATAAGGTGTGATGTCTTTTGCGGCACAACAGGCAGCTATATTTTGAATTACAACTACCTTGATTTGAATGTTGTAAACAATTTTTGCAAAGGCGCAATTCAGTGGCCTTGTCAAACCTCTGTTTTGACGACAGAGCTAGAAATTTGGGGCATTGTGAAATATAATGCACTGATTTACAAATCTGACAAGAAATGTTATCGGAAGTAGCCACTAGGGTCTGTTGAAAATTGCCCTGCTTTCCCTTATAGGGATTTCTAGGATTCGAGTTAGGTAAGTAATTTGAACTGAAATTATTCGCGCCTTTATTGTTCGTCTCAATTTCATCCAGCAACTGACAGTGTTGCTTTAGAAAATCAGTAATTTCGGTCAACGTAGGAATAAACTGCGGCTTGTATGCGGTAAATTTAGCTTTAGTGTGTGCGTCCAACTTAGAAAGTATAATATAGTAGATAAAAGAAACGCAGCCATCAACGGGAACTGAAAGATTCTCTAACGCTCGAACGTGTTTTAAAAAATCGTCATACAACTTTCTGAGATCAGCCGCATTGCGTTTAGTTAACGTTTTCAAATCGAATATACCCTTTACGTGGTTCAGCACTATTAATTTTGGATTATCGTAACGCTCACATATGAGATCGAAAGCAATTTTGTAGTTGTCTGCAGAAGGTTGTATGTTTGATATGGTTTGGGCGGCTGCTCCACGTAAGCTGGATTTTAAATATAGAAATTTTTCCACGTTAGTTAGATTTGGATTATTGTGAATCAACGAAAGAAACGTTTCGCGGTAGGAAGTAAATTCGGTATAAAGCCCATCGTACGAAGGGAGCGAAATTTGTGGGAGTTTGGTGTTGAGGCCGATCGCGGCGGGCGCATTTGAAGAACCATTGGCGCTAGAATTTGACCCTTCTTTCGTAACGAATTTAGATAGATTTTGCTCTAACCAAAGTGCAGCGCTCGAATATGACTCAAGATAGTCATTATAAAATTCGGTGAAATCTATTAACCCAGAATTCTGAACTGAAAGAGCTTCAAGCTGAATTTGAATTTCTTCGTATTTTCCGGGCGAATCTTTTATCGCGTCGGTGTGTAATTGAAGTTTAGTAAAAATGGATCTGTCCTCAATGGGCTGCGTAATTGAGTTCACAAACCGCTTAAAATTATCTAGTTTGTTCACAATTGAATTACCATTGGCAATTAAGAGCTTTACTTCGCTGCTTCTTGCCATGTTAGACGTAAAGGTGAAATGTTACCTAAGTGCAATCGTAATTTGGAAAATTTTAACCTTCTGGAGGTCTTGTAAGAAAGCAAATGAATTGTAAATAATGCTTAGCTACCAGTCAAATTTCAAGTTATATGGCAACAGGTGCGCAAACGTATAGGAATAGCGTGCAATGGTAAATTTGTAAGCAATTACGCTTCTCCCTATTAACTGTAAATACCGAAATAAAACTGATGCATGTATAATTTAAATTCAATGCGATAGCAACGTAAAGTTCTCAGTAAAGATAATTGTTCATGCGAATATATCAATTATTTAGTAACAGAGGCAGCATTGTAATTCTTTGAAATGTAATTGTAAGGAATAAAGGAAATGAAAGGAAATTTAAGAAGTAAAAATCTGACCTTATCCATGGCGTCGTAACTGTGCGCGCGCTGATTTCGCTGAGCATCATGGGTGGAACTTCCTGCTGCGTTGCTCATTGAAGCTGACCGGAAGTAAGATGGCGTCCAAGGTTTCACTGATAGCACATTTTTGTATTTTTAAGATTTCCAGATATTTTGGAAATCCGGGACGAAGGACCACTTTGTTTTGTTTTAAATGAAGCTAGATTGCCTGAGGCAGGCGCTGGTTGTAACTCTCTCTCTCTGCAGGACCCGTTCTGCGTCTTGCACGTGTTCCGGTCGCAGGTCACGGGGTGATGATACTCACAATGAAACACTGGCGTGAAATTTTGGAATTTGTATATATTCGAGCATTTACACTACACTTGAAATTATGTTTACACATTAATTGAATGGTTAGAACATTTTGTTGTTAGGTTTTGGCACGCAAGTTAACCTCCATACCGTAAGGGTGCAAACTGGTAACTGGCACCTTTTCACAGGAAGTGCCCTGTTCTGAATGGTGGGGGAACCTGGTACCAATACCGTGCAATGACTACGGCGGGAAACCAGGAAACTTTAAAAATGAACATTAATTCTTAACATAATCTAAACAATATATCTAGGCAATCGGAAGAAGCAGTGACGGCAGTTCAACAGATGAAAAATAGCGTACTACTGAGAATGATTCCAGTGAAATTATATGGTCCACGAGGAGAGATTCACACCTTAGCGCTTTGTGACGAGGGATCCACTGTGAGCTTGATAGAAGAGGACATCGTCAAAAAGTTGGGTCTGAAAGGTATCAAAGAATCACTCTGTATCAAATGGACCAGAGATATATCTACCAGGTTTGAAAATTCACAATGCCTAGATCTTCAAATTTCAGGAGTAAGAGATTCTAAACTTTATGATCTGAAAAATGTTTATACAGTAGAAAATCTGTCATTGCCAATGCAAACTGTTGAAATAAAACGGTGGGAAATCTATTCTCACTTGAAAAATTTGCCAATTACTGATTTTAAGAATGAAAAACCTATGTTACTGATAGGTCAAGATAATATAGACCTCATAACCCCCAGACAAATCCGAACTGATTACAAGAATGAAGGATCTTCTCCTATTGCCACAATATGTAGGTTGGGTTGGTCTCTGCATGGCCCAAATAATCAACCAAAAATGGAAATGATAGATTCTCTTCATTTTTGTAATAAGGAAAACGATGAGATATTACATGATTTAGTAAAAAAATCTTTCTCACTAGATTCATTTGGTATTTCACCACACAAAAATGCTCTCACAATGGAAGAAAAGAAAGCGATGGAAATAATGAGAAAAACAGCTCGAAGAATTGAAGGTGGTCGTTATGAGATAGGGCTCATTTGGAAGGATGAAAATCTGAAATTACCGGAAAGCAAAATGATAGGCATTACAAAGACTGAAATGTATGGAAAGGAAATGCCAAAGGGACATAGAATTCGGAAAAGCTTACTGTGAAAAGATTGACAGCTATACTGCCGTGCTTAATAGAAACGTGGTAACTCCGATTATACAGTTTGTGGCAAAACGACGTCAAAGTTTCTTTAATATGCCAAATAAAAGACATTTTGCTAAAATTATGATTTTTTTATCCTATACTGCATTGTTTCATTAGTTTCTGTTGATAGTACAAAATTCAACAATTTTGACGTTTTTCATTGAATGCAATTAAACGAGGACAAAATATAGCCTTTTTAAACATTTCCATACGAGGTAACATAATAACCTTTTCCATATCTACTGAAAAACATACCGTATTTTCATCGCCACTATAGATTTTCTTTGCGTCTTCTCTGTATGCAGCTCGTGCTTCAGTTGCCTTTTGAATATGACGTTGCCATAATGTACACACATCACAGTTAATCGCTAGATTATCTTTTGAATGTTCCGCATCATGCAAAGAAAAATGTTCACACGTTTTGCATTCTTCTTGTCCCAATTTGGCGAACGATATGTTCATGTCTTTACTGACAAATTTTCTGTACACTTCATAAGAACATTTTAAATCGCCGTTTTTACGTTTAAAATCGTCATACATAGTGTTTATGTTTATGTCACTAGGAAGGTAGCGTTTATTAGGAGCATGTTCTCTTCTATAGTGAGACACGGATGGATAAAAAGATTCAACATGCAGGCGAAGTCGTTCTCTATCAACCGGCATGGTTTTCGTATGTTTACCTCGTTGATCGTCTTTGGGCAAAATCTGATCAAATTTAGATTTACACAAGCATTCCTGAATCAGACGGTCATTGCTTCTGCAGTATCCGAGGGTTGTAAGAAAAAAAGTTTTGCAAACTTGTATTTGCTCACCAGTATTGTTTTTGAAAAAGTACTTGAAAGTTTTATTTCTTCATGAGTTATCACCACTTCGACGTCGCTGCACATTTACGCTTCTACTATTATTTAACACAAAAACACGTCTTTGTAGCCACGACATTTTCCAAAATTGATCGTTTATATCAAGTCTTTGATTTTCATTAAAATTTACAGCACATTGCTTTTTGCAATTTCCACAATGAGGTTTAACTAAATGAGCCAATCTCACCTTTTTTATTTGATTTTCTTTTCTTTCCTCGACCGAAGTGCCAAACTTCTTGCGTTTTCTTATGTGTCCTTTTTTGGTAAACCGGTTTATATCAGATGGTTCTTTTTTGTTGTTTGCTGTTTCTCGATTGGTCTCTGAACATTCTTCTGATTCAGAATTTGAAGTATCGCCTGGAACATAATCTTTATCTTTTTGCGAGTCATCTGAATCGTAATCTTCATTGTCGTTATTTGAAGCTAATCCATCAACTGAAGTGGTGGGCATTACGTTTTGTTCTAAAGATAGCTCTGCAGCCGAGCTAGGGTTTACCATTGGATGCATTGTGTCAACATGGGATAGTAACAATTCCCGAGTCTGATAATCTAATCCCGAAGATACTGACATCATTGAAAGAAATTGTGTGTATTGCTGATGCTCGGCTGAATCATCATAGTTTTGTTTATTAATTGCCGAAATAGCATTGTTATCCACAAAACGTTGGTTAAATATAACCGCAGACCCAGAATTGTTTGATACCGACATGCCAATTGACTGTTGTAAGGCAAGTCTTGCCAACCTTTTCCCTCTGCTTTCCATAGCCTGGAAATAAAAATTGCATTACTTAATTTAATTTAAAATATTATAGATCAAAATACATGTATTTTATGTAAAGCAATTTACTCACCTATATATGTTATAATTTCAAATATACCGCCCAACTGGCAAGCTACCAAATTCGCTGCTTTTCCGGCTTCCCTAAAACATTAACCTATAAATTAATATGCATGCTTTTGAATTAAGTTTTTGTGTAGACACGCTCATATCTTTGGAAAAGTATTTACTACAAGTACGCTTTGACACTTACCTTATTGTATTCTCCACAGAAAGTAATCAGTAATTATTCAATATTGACTGGTAACAATCTACACATTAACAGAACACTGTTGCATACCACCTCCAAAACAATTTAACAACTAGTGGTGCAGTACTAAACTGAACAGTGGTAATTCCCGCAGGCCGTGTGGAGGTAACATAAAGAATGGTACAGTACACAGCTAAAATGCCGTATATCCAACTTTCCTTCAACATACGACATTTTAGCTATGCTAATGTCGCATACTACATTTTAGCTTCTTAGAGCAACGACGTAGTGGATATACCACGTTTTATTTTTTAAGATTGTGGCGAAAGTATACGGATATACTGCGTTTTAGCTAAACCATAAGATGTAAAATCGTCATACGAATCCAGATATATCAATAACTCAATTTCGGAAAAATTGGAGTTACCATGTTTTTATTAAGTACGGCAGTATATCAAGAAAGGGTACATGAAAAAACTGACAATTAAAGAAGCTGCAATCGAACCGCCCCACACTTGGTATTTACCTCATTTTGCCACAGTGAATCAGAACAAACCTAACAAGATTCGGATGGTATTCGATGCGGCGGCAAAATCTCATGGCTCAAGCCTGAATGACTATTTATTAACAGGACCCGATTTACTCGCCTCACTTGTTGCTGTTATAATTAGGTTTCGCCAGAGGAAATTTGGATTCGCAGGAGATGTTAGGGAAATGTTTCATATGGTGAATATCAAAGAAGAAGATCGATGTGCCCAAAGATTGCTATGGAGAAATTTGAATATTGAAATGGAACCACAAGTGTACGAGATGCAGGTGATGATCTTTGGTGCCAAATGTTCTCCAGCATGTGCGCAGTATGTGAAAAATTCGAATGCTGAGGAAATGAGCCAATCACCCGAAATTTTGACAGCTATCACAAAGAAAATGTATGCCGATGATTACTTGGACTCTACGGATACTGAAGAACATGCTTTATCCAAGGCAATTGAGGTAAAACGAATAATGTCTTTGGCAGGATACGATTTAGTCAACTGGATGACCAACTCTTCACTTGTGAGATTGGAATTCGAAGGCGAAATGAATGAGCAGAAAAATATTACTGAAAATGGACAGGAAAAACAAAGAGTTTTAGGAGTATGGTGGAATCCTGAAAAAGATACCATTCGATTCAAATTATCACTAGAAAGTACACCAAATGGAAGCAAAACCACGAAAAGGAAAATTCTCAGAATTGTCATGAGCATTTTTGATCCTTTGGGATTTTTGGCTTTTCACACAATTGGTGCAAAGGTTTTGTTACAAGACATATGGCGAGCAGGTGTCAGTTGGGATGATCATATTCCAGTCAACCTGAAAAAGGTGTGGGAGGAATGGTTCTCGGAGTTGAAGAATATGGCCACCATAGAGGTTCCACGATGCTATTCTTATCTTATGCCAACTGCTGAGATGATAGAATTGTATATATTTTGCGACGCCAGTGAAAAAGCGTTCTCAGCAGTGGCATATTTGAGAATAGTTGGTCTTGAGAAAATTGAAACATCATTTGTGATGGCAAAGACAAGAGTTGCGCCACTGAAGCCATTATCTATACCCAGGATGGAACTTCAGGCTGCTGTATTGGCTACAAGACTCTCGGAAGTATTGACAGATGAACTGGAGATCAACATTGGTAAGCTGAATTTTTGGTCAGATTCAAAATGTGTATTAGGATGGATAAGAAATGATAGTAGAAAATTTGTTGCACATCGCATTGGAGAAATTCAGGAGAAAACTAATATTGTTGATTGGCAGTGGATTCCAACACATCTGAATGTGGCAGATATAGCAACTCGACAACATTCAAAAGACCAATTTATAAAAATATCGACAAGTTGGTTAAATGGACCAAATTTCTTGAAAGATCCGGTAGAATTGTGGCCAGAAGAAATCAAGTATTGCCCAGAATTGGAACAAATTGACGAAGAATCGAAAGAATTGAAAATGGGATTTACAGGAACTTGTACGGTAGAGTGTGAGTCAGGTTTGCCAGAAATAAAAAGATTTTCGAACTGGTTACGTTTGATAAGAACAACGGCTTGGGAATTACGATTCATTGAAAATCTGAAGAAGTCGAAAGACGGAAATTCACATCCACTAAAACAAACTTTGACTATCCTTGAACTCGAAGATGCTGAGAGACGATGGATAAGACAATCACAAAGGGAAAGTTTTAAGGACGACATGGAAAATATGACAAAAACAAAAAAATTAAGGAAAAACAGTAGACTTAAAGGATTATGTCCTGAAGTAGATGGAGATGGAATAATGATACTGGGTGGAAGATTGAATTTAGCTAATTTTTTGGATGTTCAAACAAGAAAATCCATTATCTTATGCCCTAAAAACCCCTACACTAAATTATTATTAAAATTATATCATGACAAGTACGGACATGTTGGAACGGAGACCATTTTGAATGAAATTAGGCAGAAATTCTGGATAATTGATGGACGTGCTGCTCTGAAATCCATTAAGAAAACTTGTCAAAAATGTAAAAATGATAATTCGCAACCCAAACTGCCAATTATGGGCCAATTGCCGTTAGTACGTGTAACACCATGTATACGACCATTCATCAATGTAGGAATGGATTGTTTCGGCCCATACTTTGTATCTATTGGACGGAGAAGAGAAAAGAGATGGGGCGTTTTATTTACTTGTTTGACAGTGCGAGCTCTTCACTTAGAAATGATAGCTTCTATGAATACCGATTCTGCTATTTTAGCCATTCGAAGATTCATCTCTAGGCGAGGACACCCCACAAAAATACTTTGTGATAATGGAACGAACCTGAGAGGAGCAGCCAATGAACTTCGAGTAGCTATGAAGGAATTGAACGAAACGGAAATACCGTAGAGCGGGGCTAAGTGAGCCATTTTTTTCTTGTTTTTCGTAATTTTATGAGTATAGGTTGAATATTTGATTGTGCTAATTTAAATGTAATTACTTTATAGTTTTACATATATGTTCGTAAAATAGTTTTTTGAAGAAGTTCTATGCAAATGCTTATATATTTTTTTAAAAAGTGGCCCACTTTATCTGCAGTAGCGGGAAAAGTGAACCACCCTATTTAAAATCCATAGAACGACTCTTTTTGCCTGCCAAATGTGCATAGTGAGCCACCAATATGCATTTAAAAAAAATATATTTAATAGGTATTCTCTTAACAAGTAACATAAAATAAATTAAAAAAACCGAATTTTTATTGCAAAAAATTTATGACAGTAGTGAAACACTAGTTTTCATATTAAACTGATATCTACCTCGAATATGTTTTTTTAGTGTAATTTTTTCAACAATTTTATTATTGTCAGTGTCAATAACACCTTCTCTCGCCGGCTCGCTTAACCCGCACTTGTTACAATTTTTGATTAACTTTGGAGTTTTATTGAAAATAAATATGTTTGAACAAATATGGGATAGAATATATGATAACAACACTCCATAGAATGATTTAAGTACGATACTGATTAAAACAAACTTACCGGTTTGATAATACAAGGGAGGTTTTCAACACTTTTCCAGATAAGCAAATATTCACATTCACGTTTGTTGATCGTTTCTAGTAACTAACCTAAATGCTGCGTCGGCATATCCCCGCCAAAGCGTGTCTCGGTCATCAGAAAGATCGCTCAAACTGCAAAAGCGCTGTTGCAGTTGTTATAAAAATTTCAGTGTAATTAATTATAAACAACCGTATGTTTGGCTCATTTTATCCGCAATGGTTCACTTAGCCCCACTCTACGGTATCGAATTTCACGACAAGCAGAGCCATAGAATTTAGGTTCATTCCACCAGGAAGCCCACATATGGGAGGGGCATGGGAGAGGTTAATTGGCTCTATAAAGAAATCTCTGGGAACAGTAGTACATGGACAATCATTAAAGGAAGAAACACTTGCAACACTTTTTACCGAAGCTGAATGTATAGTGAATGCAAGACCTCTAACTCATGTGTCCGTCGATCCAAGAGACCCCGAAGCACTAACCCCCAATCATTTTCTGGTTGGATATACACATACAGAGGGACCACCAGGAGATTTCAACTCTGGCAAAAACCTCAAGAAAGAGTGGCGAAAATCACAAATGCTTGCAAACTCATTTTGGAAACGCTGGCTAAAAAGTACCTACCTACATTGAATAGACGCAAAAAGTGGACTGATAACCAAGAACCTATAAAATCTGACGATATTGTGATCATTGTTGATGAAAACTCACCACGAAATCATTGGCTAATGGGAAAAGTAGTGGCAGTTTACCCTGGTCCAGATGGGCGTATACGTGTAGCAGATGTGATGATAAAAAAGAACACATACAAGAAACCCGTTTCGAAACTATGCAAACTAGAAGTGGAAACTGTAATAGAAGATGAAGAATGAAGTTCTTCACTGGGGGGAGAATTTTCCACATTAATATCAAGACAACATTGTGTTTTACTTGTATATTTTAGTTGCTACGGTTTTTGAACAAGTTCTGTCAGATTTTTACTGTAATTTGAAAAAGGTGTCAAATATACGTTATAGTTTTTGATATTGATTTTACAGTAAAAGCTAAGTAACTTGTAACAAAGTTGGGTTCATTATAAAACCCGCACAAACGGCCTTCATTGTTTTCCCAATTTTACCCCATTAAGTGGGGTTAGATTGGGACAGTACTTTTTTTTTTTTTAATTGTATGGTGTAGCAGGCGACTAGTGTCTGACCTGATCAAGTGACCATACCGAAAGGGATCATTTCCCCCGGAATCGCAGAGCATTACTACAGGGGAGACGATTTCTGTCACATAAGTTCTAAGGGTAGCTTAACCGCTTTATTGGAGTGTTAGTCGTTTTGAGATTGTCTTACTTTTTCATCTCTTTCTTTGATCTTCATGATCTTTTTGATAATTCTATGTATGTCCAACCAATTTTGAGGAGATTCCAACATACGTTGAATTAGATTCCCATGAGTAGGAGGTTCTCCCATAATAATTTCCATTTGTATCCTCTCTAGTCTAAATCGGTGACACATGAATATTGTGTGTCCTGGCGAATCTGTTAGGCCACAATAATGACAGTTATCCTCCTCCTGAATCTTCATTCTTTTAAGGTAGGAGCCGAAATTACCATGACCTGTCAGTACCTGTGTAAGATAATACTCTACTTCTCCATGAGTTCTGTTAACCCATGCTTCCACTACCGGTATTAGGGATTTAGTCCAGGCTGAGGTATCGGAGTGATCATCCCATCTAGTTTACCACTTCCTAATTGTCTCCTGTCTTGCGAATCTTCTGTTAGCTGGATTGTTGCCATGTCTCATACATCTTTCGTCCACCAATAGTTCAATGGGCGGTATGCCCGATATGACATGCAGCGCTTCCGTGGCTGCGGTTCGGTAAGCTGAGCACACACCAACCAACGTTTTCCTTTGAGATTTTTCTAGCATTTTTACGTACTTCTTTTTCTTCATCGCTTTCTGCCATATCGGGGCAGCATATAGTATTATTGAACTGGTCACTGTTGCAAGGATTTTTCTTCTGCCAAATTTTGGTCCGTATGTATTGCCCATGAGCCTGGACAGGCTTGCTGCTGTCTTTTCCGCTTTACGTGACATTCTTATAATATGAGCCGTCATGGTGGAGTTTCTGTTAAACTCAACTCCTAAGTATCGGATAGAGTTTGTCACCTCTATTACACTTTCCCCCACCTCTAGGTTTAGGTTGTGTAATTTTCTCCTGCCTTCTAATATAACGGCCTGGGTTTTTTCTGGAGCTATTTCCAGCTCGTTATCTTTCATCCAGTTGTTGACTCTAATAATGGCAATGTTGAGTTTCGTCTCAAGGGATGTTACTGTTTTTTCCCATCCAACTATGGCAAGGTCGTCAGCATAGGCAATTGTAGTTATGCCTCTTGGAACTTCAATGTTCAGCACTGGATCGTAGAAAACATTCCACAGAAGCGGCCCCAACACCGATCCCTGTGGGACTCCGCATGTCAAGTCAATTACCTTATTGTCACTCGCGATGACCTGCCTGTTGGTTAAATAATTCTGTATTATTTTAATAAGGTATGTGCTGACTTCTCTTCTTTCTAGTTCTCATATTATGCCGGCCCAGGACACCGTGTTGAATGCGTTGCGCACATCAAGTGCGACTATAGCGCAATACCCCTTATCTCGGTAACTGCCTCTCTTGGCTTCCTCTGTAATGCCTTGCACCATTTGCATGGCATCTATAGTGGATTTACCTTCTCTAAATCCAAATTGTCGGTTAGATAGGTCCTCTTTTGCCGCTAGCTCATTCTTCAGCTTGCCTTGAATCATTTTCTCAAATGTTTTCCCCAAGGAGCTTAGAAGACAGATGGGTCTGTATTTCGTCAGGTCACTTGGACTTTGCTTGGGTTTCGGGATTAGAATTACCTTGGCACATTTCCATTCATTCGGGAATACGCCTTCTTTTATTAGCCGATTAAATACCGCTAAACAGTAATCCGGGTACAGGCAGATCATTTTATATACCAATTCCGTTGGAATGCCATCTGTTAGCAGCATTTGTCATCTCTTCCACCGTGAACAGTGCAATGTCCTCTGGATTTATGTTTGTTGGGTTTCACGCCGTAGTTTCTGTTCTTGGAAACAGTTCTGCTACTATTTTCTCTCTTGCCTCGTCTGTTAACGTTATTTTTGGGAGGTTATGCATCTTTTTGCACACAATCTTGTACGCATTCCCCCAAATGTCCTTCTCCAGATCCTCGCATAGGTTTTTCCACGCCGCGTTCTTGGCCTTTCTGATTTCCTTCCTGAGGAGATCTCTTTGCTCTGCGTACTCTCTCTTTAATGTTTGTCGATCTTCAGCTGAAGTGTTAGGTCTAGCGTTTGCCCTAGTTAACCTTCTTTTCTTCTTGATGCAGAGTTCTCTCAAGGACCGTAAGGTGTTGTTCCACCAGTAAACTGGTTTCCTACGGGATGGCCTACCACTCATTTTGCTGTAAGTGAGGTCACATGCCTGGTGGAGGATGGCAGCCCAATTTTCTGGCGTAGGCTCCGTACCCTGGCTGTACCTATTCCATTATAGTATTAAGGTTCTCTACGAATTGGTTCGACCGTTCAGGTTTATAGACCCATCCTATACGTGCTGTCATTGGTTTGGTCCTATTTGGGGTTTGTCGAATTGGGACAGTACTGTTTTCCCCTTACAAACACTAGGTAAAATCAATCCGTCCCAATGATACCCATAACTGTTTAATTTCAGACATCAAACACAGTATTGAAATCATATTACAAGAGGTTTTAGCTTTATTTACTGTTTTTACTGTTCCTTATCTTATATACATGAGTTTTTGTCCCTGCTCGGGCGCTTGTTTCGTACTGCTTGCAAGGCTTCCTTCAAACTTTCATCCGTGTAATTTCTATATGGCCGTGTACCAAGCGTACGTTTGGGATTTCTCGGCATGGTTGGTCAGCTTAGATTTTGAAAAAGAAGGAAGAAATACGGTAAAACACATTAACAAAACTTTGGAGTAACTTTGGGACAGTCCCAATGTTACCCCACTCAGTGCTGAAAATTTACAATATTGGGGTTATAAAAAAAAAATACAAATATTAAAAATATTATTACCACATGAAATAGATATCAAAGCATGTACTTCTCAAAATACATACTAGCAGTAGTGAAGTATTTACAGCTTTTAAAAGGTGTATGAAAGTTTACACAAAAACTAGAAACTGCACAACACCACATTAAAAATAAATCGCGTTGCCTTTACACGACAGTGCAACTACAGCTTCAAATAAGTGTCACGAGGTAGCAGCACATACCGACAGGGAACGGTAGCTGTGATTGCGCGCCAATTCGAAACGTATGGCATTGGATGGAAATACGAAAGCCGAAAATTACCTCCCGTCCCAAAGTTGCACCCCCAGTCCCAAAGTTACCCCGGTCTACGGTTCATTAGTAAAAAGTAAAAGTAAAGTTCGAGCACTTCATTCCATGTAGGAACATGGCCTGAGATAAAGCAAGTCAGGGTTGCCGAAATATCTCTTTTGGAAACCCAGTCAAACTGGCATACTGTTAACGGCATACTGGGTGATGTGGTTAGCATCAGGCTTTCGACGACTACCTTACTTTCCCTACTTCCACAACTGTGGTTTCGGTACCCAATTTTTAATACGACTCGGTGGGCCGCCCGCCAGTTGCCAAACGTGGGGATTGAACCCCATACTGTGGCATTATATACATTAGGGTGGTCCTTATTTATATAGACAATTAATTTTTTTTAAATTAAATTGCTGGACTCCTGGATTTGTTTAAATGCATATTAAAAAAATTATGCGTGCAAAATTTGAACTCATTTCGACATCAAGAACACGTGCTCCATACATGTTGAACGTTAAAAGTTTTATGAATTTTCCTAAATCCTTGAGTATTTACTTTATGTACAATTCCAAGGCTTGTCAAATTAATTTCGAAATCGAATTATACTGTGAACGTAAATAATGTAAATGAGAAAATACACGAAAAAACTAGTAGGAAACTGATCAAAAAACACAATAGAAAATAAAAGTAAAAAATACACGGGAGGGTTATATTATTGTTGTAAAATTTTAAGAAACGTCGTAAAATTTAATCAAATATTTGCATTGTAGTCAACGTAGTAACTGATGTTACATTGCAAATTTGAAATTCCCGCTCGTGGGTATACAGCGCTCTGCGGAGAATCGCGAAACTTCACATATGCCCACAGGGCCGCGCCAAGCCAGTGTGCAATGTGTGCACCGCACGCGGGCGGCCAAATTCAGGGGCGGCCAAAAAGGTTTAAAAATTATATACAAATTACAAAAAAAAAAAAATTTATAATTTTTTTTACTTTACAAATTTTAGAAGTTCAAAAATATGTACCTATATAGGTATAAAAAATGTTTATTGTGTAAATGAACACCTGATAATATGATTACATGGATTATTGTTTATGTAAATTCTCGAAGTTAGTTTTTATTCCGTGGCGGCTAATTGTTAAACGAAGCCAACTTGAAGGAACGCTTTCCATGCATCTTTATGCAATGATTACAAAAAAGCCGGATATTTATCAGAAGCAACAAAACGTGACTTTTCAGAAAACTGGCGGCTGGCGGCTTTTATTGACTGTGAAACATATCGTATTTATGAAGTAGGTATTTATATTATTTTTGATCGCGGTGTCGGCGATCTCTTTTGTCGGTAAGTACCTAATTGTTTAAAGCTGATTTTAAGAAATATAATATTATATGATGCTTACATTAATGCTGTGGTAATATGGGTGCAATGATAATTATTTGGTCATTTAATTTTTGAATTGGCTGCAGAGAAGATCGAGTAGAGAAAATTAATTTTGTTTGTGATTGTGTTTTGAAGAAAGTTGAAGAAAAGTTATAAATATGATAAGTACCTACATACATATCAATCATATATCAATCAATACACAGATAGTTACCTACATATTCTTAAATTGTATTAAGTAATAAAATTGTTATAATTTTTCTAGAACAGAAAAACGAAAAGGCTGTCGGTTTTCAGTATCGAAAACAAAGTCTACAAAAAAAAGAAGAAAAGAAAAAACTGGCCAATACTTTAGAAAAATATTTGAAGCCAGAAAATGTGTCAGCGGAAGCTCTAGTTCTCTTTCCGGGCCACTTAATGAGCCGTGCGTCCAAGAAGTCGAAATGGAAATTATGAGGGAAGATTCCGAATCTGGGGAAGAGAAGGTGACTTCATCTGACTCGGAGTCCCCAAAACCAGAGAGAAGAGAAGTTGGTGACGCTGAAGAAGCCAGCACGTCATCCTCATCAAGGCTTTCTGAACTAAAGAAATTTGGCTGCTCATCAGATTCACAGCAGTCGCAGCAGGACACAGCAACCTCAGATGATCCTGGAGAGTGGCCTGAGATAATATCAACAACATTAACAAAAATGTTAGTAGAAAGAGGGCCTGTTCAGGTAACACAATTTAATTTCCCAACTAATGAAAATGGTCGAAGGTTTTCGAAAAAATATTTCTACCGTTCTCTTCCAAATGGAGAAGAAATTAATAGACCGTGGTTAGATTATTCAATAAAAAATAATGCAGTTTATTGCTTTTGTTGTACAATATTTGGCAAAATTAAAAACAATTTTTCGCAAAAGGAAGGTGTTTCTGACTGGCAGCATTTGTCACTATTGATTTCAAGGCACGAAAAAAGTGATACTCACAATGCAAATGTTAAAAATCAGTTAGAACTTATAAAATTGTTATCAAAAGAACAAACTGTAAACCAGACGCAACTACGTTTGTTGAATGCAGAAGCAAAGCACTGGCATGCTGTGATTGAGAGAATAATTTTAATAATACAATATTTGTCACGACAGTGTCTTGCTTTACGCGGGCAATCTAATAAATTATTTGAAAGCAATAACGGTAATTTTTTAAAAGCTGTTGAGATGATCTCAAAATTTGATTCTGTTATGTCAGAACATGTGCTTCCGACTCAAAAGTCACAAAAAGATGAAACACGAATGGTAAATTATTTAGGGGACAAAATTCAGAATGAAATAATAGATGTCATTGGTAACAAAATTAGAAATAATATTTTGGATTTAATTAGAAAATGTAAATACTATTCTATCATTCTTGACTGTACACCGGATATTAGTCATATCGAACAAATGACTATAATTTTTAGATTTACAATGTTGAATGAGTCCTCAAAAAAAATTGAAATACGTGAGCATTTTATAGAATTTTGTCCTATTAATGATGCAACTGGAGTGGGTTTAAGTGAATTTTTAATGAATTTACTTTCAAAGTTGAATTTAAATATTTACGACATGCGTGGCCAAGGGTACGATAATGGGGCAAATATGCGCGGCAAACATAATGGTTTGCTAAAAAAAATTTTAGAAATAAATCCGCGAGCATTTTTTGTGCCGTGCACAGTTCATACATTAAATTTAGTAGTGAACGATGCTCCTAAAGTTTCTTTTGAGACTTCGGGTTATTTTGATATAGTTCAAGAATTATTTGTTTTTTTTTCTGCGTCGGTAAAAAGATGGTCAATTCTGAAAAAACACACCACAAATTTAAATGTAAAACTACCTAGTGATACACGGTGGTCTAGTAGAATAGACGCTGTGAAGCCCCTGCGTTACCAAATTGGGCAAATATATGATGCATTGGTAGAAGTAATTGAAGATAGTTTATCCGTACAAGACCACAGTGCTTCACATCAAGCCAAATCTTTGGCATTAAAAATTCAGAGTTATAAATTTTTGTGCTCAACAATTATTTGGTACAATATTTTAATCAAAATTAATGTTTTGAGCACGATGATGCAAAATCCTACTATAAATATAAAAACTTGCTTAGAGCATTTTAAAAATTTGTTAGATTTTTTCTTAGCTGTTCGATCAGATGAAGAATTCAATAATGTTCTTACTGACGCTAATACACTTGCGGATGAACTCGGTATTAAACCTAATTTCCCTGCTGTTCAGTCTGTTAGACCACGAAGAAAACCCAGACAATTTGATTATGAACACAGTGATGAACCAATTATTGATCCAAAAAATTATTATAAAGTTAACGTTTATTTTAATATATTAGATCAAACTTTATCGTCTTTAAGAGACAGATTTGAGGGAATAACAAGATATGATACTATGTTTGGATTTCTCTACAATATGTTTGATTTAACGGAAAACGAGCTATTACAATGTTGTAAAGATTTACATCTTCATCTAACTGATGATTCTAGAAAGGAATCAGATGTAGATGGAATAGAATTATTTGAAGAGATAAAATCTTTAAAATTACATCTTAAACCTACTTCAGCTGAAAAGCATCAGTTAGAGCCCCAGTCCATTCTTGAATATATTTTTGAAAATCAGCTCATAGCTTCATTTCCAAATATGTCAATAGCTCTTAGAATATTACTCACGTTACCAGTTTCAGTTGCGTCTGGTGAGAGATCTTTCTCCAAACTAAAAATTATATGCGATCCACAATGTCACAAAACAGATTAAATAATCTGTCTATAATAGCAATAGAAAGCGACACGATGGATTCCATCGATTTAGAAAAAGTAATTACAGAATTTAAAAGAAGCTGCGTGGCGCAGATGGGTTAGCGTCAGGCTTGCATTACGCAAGTCCTCGGTTCGAATCCCGCTGGCGTCGGAATTTTTCCGTATCCTTGGCGATTAGAATCGGGCTCAGTGAGACCATTCACAGTTGGGCACCAAATTAACTGTGCTCTACTCAGAACCACAGACCTAAGAGATAGAGTAACAAGGTCAACACATAAACATGACACACACTTCACACAATGGTTGCTGTGCAAGCACAAAAGGCGCGCTCCAACTTTGTATCCCGAATCCGGGGCAAGTTGAGCATTGTACGGCCAGATGCAAGCACATGAAGCACCAGCCTCTACACCGCAAGGTAAAATGAGGGTAATGATAATACATACATACAATTAAAGAATTTGCGGAGAAAAAAGCTAGGAAAGTTGCTTTTTTATAATTTTCTAAAATTTTGTTGTTTTTTTATTAATTTTATTCCACAATTTTTTTTGTAAATAAAATTTCTGTTTTTCACTTAAATTAATTTGATTTGTTACAGTTAAACTAGGTATGTACTACATAAAATTTATATTTTACAACAAAAATGTAAATTTTGGGGCGGCAAATTTGGCTCTGCACACAGGCGGCCATTGATGCTGGCGCGGTCCTGTATTATGTCCAGGCCGTATACAGTGACGTTTGCCAAACAATTCAGCAGGTTGTGGGTTAAATACATATGTTCATAGGCTTTTTGTCTCCTTTTGGCATTAGGAATCTATCATTTCAGTTTGATTCACAAATTATGAATCACCCTATATAGAACAAATCGATTCTGTAAAAAGTAAAATCGTTTGTCCCACACAGCTGTTGAAAAATTCTAAAATTATAAATCTTTATATTTATTTATGTTTAACATTTATTAAAGATGTACTTACTGTACATTTTCCAATAACAAAATTGTCATAGTGTACATAATTAGGTTATGTTGTAACATCTTTTACTTTTGATCATATATGTAATATGCTTTTGATAAATCCAAGAATGATAAATCTCAGCTCTTTACTAAAGCTGGGAAACAAACCGAACGTTTAAAAATTGCTCCAATAGTCGGCACCACTGTTGTGCCGCTTGGGAAGGCCTTTATGTTTTTAACATTTAACGTAGTCGGTCTTAGTTAGCACTTGCCGTTTCCTCGTAAAAAGACGATTTGAATTAAATTCAGTCAACGATAAGAATGGGTTTATTTATCACAGATAAGGAACCCTGGTGTTGATAAACTAGCGTGCTGCTAAGGCCGGCTGCGAGTAGTTCAAGTTACCTCCGCGATGGGGAGGCGAAAATTGTAAACAGCCAATCAATACAAATTTTTTTAGTTATGCTAATGACGTCATTGTTTTACTACATTTAGTTGCAATAAATAATTAATAACTGCAGTATTATAAAAGAATTTAACGCAGATATGGTCTCTTGTGTCAGATTTCGCACAAAATGGGTCCCGACTTGCAGAAGTGTGTGATAGGTGTGATCATATAACCCTTTGTTGAACCTGAAGGCAGCTTGCAACAATTGAACTACAACAATGCCTGAGCAGAGCAATGACTACCGGGTGGTAGTGTTTGGGGCTGGTGGTGTAGGCAAGAGCTCTCTCGTGCTGAGGTTTGTGAAAGGCACATTCCGGGAGAGCTACATCCCTACCATCGAAGACACCTACAGACAAGTAAGAACTGTGCTTTGCATGTGTTAATACTGTGCATACATCATTTTATTTTCAGTTCCGTTTTTGCTCACTATGTTACATATTGTAGATGTTTTATATGTTTGTTGTTGGGTGCTGGAGTAAGTAGTGACATTTTAGTTTTTTATTATTTATATTGCTTGAAATTTTTGTTTCAGATGTTTATGATCCCTACGATACCTGTAGTCTGTTTTATTTTGTAATTTTTTTCTCAGCTAGATTCTTAAGCATCTTCACCCTGCTCGTATTTACAGCTGTAGGAATTATAGGTACTTGCAGTGTTAATACAGGTTTTTTATTAGAATAAAAATGTTACATCTAACATGGTTTTTGTTCCGTATCGATTCTCTTTATATAACATGTGCCGCACATGTAAATTTTTTTTTTTTAAAGTTAATCTATTAATTTGTGTCGCTGACTGAGAGCCACCATACGATGTGATCACTTAAGGATAAGTTTATCAGAAATACTTTTTCAGATGTAAAACATTATACACAAAAAATAAAAACTGAAAATTTCAGTAATTTTAGATGTTATTCAACTAAATTACAGTTGTAGTAGGTACAGTCGCGGAATTAAAAATCCGGACGAGTCTTATAAATGATTTTTGCAATTTTTGGGTAATGTAATTACTTGCATTTTTTGTTCGACTTTTAAATGAGGCATGCTGTCATGTACGAGTAATTATTTTGACTTTGACTAATTTCACCACGTAACATGATAAGTAAAGTAAAGTAAGATATACACTGAATCATTTTAAGTGTCCGGATTTTTAATTCCGCGACTGTACATATTTGAATATGGATCTTAGTAACAGTTGAGTTTTGATTTGGATGATATTTAGTATATAAATTTAATAGTGCATATTCAAATAATGCAATTTATTAAGACCCATTTGATTGTTTATATCTATATGAACTTTAAGACACATTTTAAAAGAATATTCAGAGAAAAAGCTTACGTAATTGAATTTTTGCAGTTTTGTAATTTCTAAGAAGTTCTGTTACCGTCATAAACTACTGCAGTGATTAGATGTAATGATACTGTTTATAGGCTAAAAAAAGCACTGTAGTTAAGGGTTTATAAAAATTAGATTAAAATAAATAAAGGAAGTTTTTTTCACTGTGCCTTCAGTTATAGAAAACTTTGTGTTGTATTTAATAAGGATGACAGCTATTTCAGCTGAATTCTTGTTTCTATGTATGCTATAGTGGCAGTGATAAACAGCAAAGCAATTTGATATTGGAAGTTTTTTGAATTGAATGTTCATATTTTGCATGTTTGTGTAAGTATTTGTATGCTTATCTGTAGTCACTTATCACAGTAGTTTGTCATTAGCACAATGGATCCTTCAAAAACGTCTTCCATGAACTTGCATTTGTTGCAGGTCATTAGCTGCAACAAGAACATCTGCACTTTACAAATAACTGACACGACTGGCTCGCACCAGTTCCCAGCCATGCAGAGGCTGTCCATAAGCAAGGGACACGCCTTTATTCTAGTGTACTCAGTATCCAGTCGCCAGAGCTTAGAAGAGCTGCGGCCCATTTGGGAGCTCATCCGCGAAATAAAAGGACCAGATCTCAGCCAAATCCCAGTGATGTTAGTTGGAAATAAATGTGATGAAAGTGCCGAACTTAGAGAGGTAAATCTTTTTACTTTATTAGTTGCGGTATTGAGGTGATGTTCTGTCCTATTGGAACGAATGAAGGTGCTATCTCAAACATCCAATCATTATTTGGATCTGAAAGTTACATACATTCTAGTTTGAGAAGATTAATGTTTGTAGATTTAATTTAAAATTATTTTCCTTTTTGTTCTCTTCTTTGCTTTGGAGACTTATCCTTTGCATTAGTAAGTTATTTTCAATAATGGCAATAAAGAAAAATGCAAACACGACCAGTCATTTATCCCAATTTATACCTTTGAGGTTTAACTTCTGTCAATATAAAATTAATTTAAACCACAACTAACTAGCGTAAAACAATGAGACCTCTTTTTCGTCATCTGAATGAATGTGTAAATATTAACTATCTTACTTTTGTTAAGTTTTCTTTATCAGACAGCTATTTTAATAATTCAATTCAGGTATCTTCAGAATATGTATATTTAACGTTCAACTTGACAATTATTTCGTTTGACTTGACATTTACAAAATGAAATTCAAATAACTTTCAAATCTAAATTTTTTCTACTCACTGTATAGAAAGTCGGCTTTTGCGCCCTAGTTTTAGGAAACAAAACTGTCAATTTCCAACCAGCGGGAGCCAATATTTATTTGCTCCCGCATTTGTGTTTATGTCACCATGGATATCACACCAAAGCTTTACAACGTTATGCTGATTTGGAAATTAGACAAAATGTCACTACAGAAATCTAGAGTCACTGTAATGATTTACTAAAGCAAAATTTTTAAAATTTTGCGCAATAGAACATGCGTTTGAAGAAAAAATCATATATATATCACTGGAGCAAAGGTTCATTTCCTCCCTTGTGTGTTTAATGCCCTCCGCTAACGCGTCGGGCATTAAATTCACACGCGGGAGGAAATGAATGCCTTTGCTCCCTAGATATATAAATAGCTATTAATAGCTCGATCCAAAATTATCTTGATATTTTACATTAATGACCCAAAATTATTTGTAACGTATTTGCAAAAAGTGAATATCCAATTTATAATCACCTAAAGCTATCAAGTATTTGATTCAACTATGTAATTTAGAATATAAATGAAAAACTTATTTTCTAAACACATTTATTGTAAATCTAAATACAGTTCTTAATAATGTTATATCAAATCAAATTTTTAAGTTAAAATCGCGCATTTAAATGTATTGTCAAACGTTCACTGACCTTGATACCTTTTCAAAAGTACCTAAACTTTGACTGATCCACTTCGGTTCTCCCTACAGCTCCCTGCTTGATTCTACAATCAAAACCTTGTCGTTGACTTCCTCAACGTATTTCTATTTTTTAAATAGAAAACCAATTCCTTGGCACAAAACACAATCACTCACGCACTGAAGCTACATAAAATGATTTTCAAATCTAGTGTATTTACAATAGATAAACCTAATTGCAAGGTTACTTTTAATATTGACTTTTCTTTTGAATTACCATCATTTGATGTTTATTATCAAATATTAATGTAGGGAAAGCTTTTTTGTTTCTACATTTAATATAAAATTTATTATAAATACACAACTGAATAGAATTCAACCTTTGGCATATAATTCTGAAGTCAATATTATTGTAATCTCTCTGCTACTATCTCAATTAGCGCCGACCATTCATACGATTGTTCTCGCAATATAATTCGTTAACTGACTGGATTCAATAAATTAAGAATTAATAATGCATGCGCTTGCATGTTGCATTACAAGTGGCAATCACTCTTATTGGTATTCCTCCCATTAGCCTATCGATGATTCTTTCTTTTTCGAAATCATTCAAATGATTTGGCATGTTTTCAAATAACCGGTTTTTGGCTTTTGACGACAGCGAAATGATGAATGCGAGCTAAAAGAAGAAATGGAACAAGACGATTAAAATAATGGGACTATGTGAAACCAAGAAAAAAGGTTTGAGAAATATATAATTAAGAAATAATTACTACTTGTATTACTCAGGCCTCCATCCAGGACAGAAGGCAAAAGAAGGAGTGGGCATAATAGTATCGGAAGAATTAAGTAAGAGAGTAAGCGAAATTTGAAACTGTAAACTCAAGAATATTGGCAATAGAATTAGAAAGGAAAATCAACATGATACAACTATATGCACCAACAGAAGGAACAGAAGAAGTGGAGGCTAAACTGCAGAATCCGGGGCAAATTCCACTCCTCTTACTTGCTTCTCTTATAATTTTGGTTAGGGTTACTAGACAAACATGGTTAATAATGATTAATATTAACAATAGCAGGGGAATGTGCCCCGGATTCTGCAGTTTTTCCAAAGAGGAAATAACAAATTTTTATGCAGACCTGCAAACAGTAATAGATAAAATAAGAGAAGAAAACGACAGATTAATCATTATGGGAGATTGGCACGCGATAATTGGTAAGGATGAAAATAGAGGGTTAGGCTGTATGGTAAAATATGAAGAAGAGATAGTAAATAGAAATGGGAAGAAAATGATCGAGTTCTGTCAAATAAATGATTTAAAAATAGGAAAACTGCTAACAGCAAGAATAACAACATCAAAATAATAATGGGAAAAGGAAAAGACTGATAAAATACAAATATCGAGAGATCCAAAAAAAATTGTTCCTCAGCGGGCTGTGGAAATTCAACGTATGAATAATATGTTGGTGACACTGTACGTCAATGTCAAATTCGATGTTAGCAGGTTAGGATTTGCGTCATTTTGTGTCATAACTGCCCGCTGAGGAACAGTTTTTTTTGGATCTCTCGATACATAGATTAAAAAAAGAAGAAATGAAAATGAAATACCAAGAGGAGGTAGATAATGAACAATTAAAAGAAGAACATGTAAAAGAAGATTGGACATTGGAAGAAAGATAGAAAACCTTTAAAGAAACAGTATATAAAAAATCTGGTGTGATACACGCACACAACTTCCTTTTACAGTGATCTTATAATTAGCCAAAATATTTGATTTGTAATTTTAAAGCATTTGCCAAAATTTTTCAAAAATTACAAATTCTACAGAAACCGTACAAAATAGAGTGTAACAACAAACAACAGAAGAAAACTAAATTGTGCAGTGATGAAGTGAAACAACCGATCAAAAACAAGAAAATAGCATGAAAGGAGATACATCACTACAAAAGTTGAACAAGACAGAGAAGAATATAAAATAAAGAGAAATATAGCGAAGGAAATAGTAACAGAACCTAAACGACATTTACACTAGTATTATTTACTACAGTATGATTGAAAACTTTTATCCTCTAGAAGGCTGTGGAATTATTTTGTCAAAAAATTTTGTTGGCAGTTGTAACAAAAGTCACATTGGCATTTTATATCTGTCAGTTTAAGGTTATATCCGGTTAAATGAGGTTACAGATAATACATACATACATATAAAAATGTTAGTAACAAAAACAACTACAGCTGTTCAAAATGATTTCCTGCATTTCCCATACACAGTACCGCCTTGTGTTCAGTATTAAACATCCTAATGACAACCAAAAACCTTTGATGGGCATTTTAAGGAAAACGGTTGCTTTTACGCTTATGAACTAACAGCACTTTATTTTTACGCTTTTTAATTCGCTTTCAGATGATAACCTAAAATTTACAAAAATGTTACAAATTAAAAGTTAGAACAAAAAATGTTTTCAGAGATGGGTAAAGTGCTTCCTATAGTCAAGTGTAGTTTATGAAAATTACTCCACTAGTGCATTACATGATAGTAAGCATGTGCACCAAAATTCAAATCAATATCTTTACATTTGTGGAAATTAACAAAAATAAAAAATAACAAATTGAGCTTCAAGTCTCTATAACTTCTTACTGGAGGGACTTTGTACTAAGGTATATTAGGTTTAATCGGTTTATTATTACCTAAGGAATCTATGACCAATCTGTGTCTCATTCTTTTTGGAACACCCTGTATGTATATTTTAGTTTTCCTTGATAAGTTTTTATCACTAAGCACTTTGTTTAACGAGCCCGCACATTTAGTTCCAGCTGTTATTCTTCTTTTTATTTCACTCGCGCACCCTCCTCTGCTTGTTATTTCCGCACCAAGGTACACTAAGCTATTTACTATTTAGAAGCGATATTTTTCACCACTTCCAGTTTTTATTATCAATTGTAGATCTGCGTTCTGGTCTTTGTTTCCTAATATCATGCAGTTGGACTTTTCGTGGTTTATCTTTAAGCCGGCTTTTTTGGCTTGTTTTTTTAATCTTCTTAGGATATCTTTTAATTCTTCCTTTGCTCTTGATAGAATCACAATATCGTCCACATATGCAAGAAGTTGGTATGAGTTTCGTAATATGTTCTTGTCAGTTTTAAATTTACTTTTCCGTAGTACATTCTCTAAGGTTATGTTAAACAGGGTTGTGGAGAGCGGACCTCCCTGTTTTACACCTGAGCGGCTTTCGAAGTCTTGGGATGATAGTTGTCCTTGATATGTTAACTTGTTTTTTGTTTCATTTAGTGTCATTTTTATCAGTTAAACTTCTTCGTGACATCAATATACCTTGGGGCCAAAATTATATAATAACAGCAACGAGATATCATGAATAAGAAAATAGAATGCATTGCTTGAGTAAGAAAGAGATAAACATAGAAGCAAATATTTGAGTAGGTTTGACACTCCTCTTAATTATGACATATGTCATCTATTCATGCCAACTAAAATATTTTTCGTATGGTCATCTCTTTCTTACACAAGCATTCTATTTGTTGTTCATGTTATTTGATTGCTGTTATGTCGTGTGTTAAAAAAAACTCATTTAGAGCAGGCCTTGGAAATGTCTTAAGTCTGTAGGTGAATGTCAGATTGCATTTTGTTTATGAAAACATATGTCACTGTGACAGGCAAAAGTTTACACTGCATTGAGTTTACTTGTATCTAGCAAAAAGGAAAATAAGATGGCATTTGCACGAGTGTATGAGTCGTAACAGTCAATCAAAATTGTTTTTATTAAGTGTTTTGTATATTTTTAGGAAAATCGTTCAAGATCAAGATATAATTTAGTTCTCTCTGAGTTATGGTAGTTCATTTGCTTCAAAGGATATGTATCAAGTTATGGCAAACTTCAATTTGATCATGACATGCTGCGAAGGAGTTTTTTTTTTAAACACACGATATAGAGTAAGTCTAGCTAGTGTACAACTCCAGGTTGTTAGCGTTACTAGTTAGCTAAGCGATGGCAAACTATTGGCATTCTCTTCTGCAGTACTGGTTTGTTCGCAGTAAAATGGACATGGGGTTGATGAGAAAAGTCCCAAAACCGGAATATTTAATATGGCATAAACAATATGGCGGCTTTAAGAAAAACCACGTTTTGGCCCTTTCCAAAAGACACTGAAACTTGACATTTTTATAGGAGTTAATCCATGCCAAGTTTGAGAGTCAAAAATTATCAAAATAATATGTTATGTGGGTTCAACTATAGGGGATGAAATGAGTCTGTTGCAAATAAAGGTGACTGACTTTTTTTTCCACTTTCTGAAATTCACCTGAAATTCAGAACAGAGATTCCTTTGGACCCAAGGTTGATGAGAAGAGTCTCATATCCAGAAAATGCAATATGGCGGCTTTAAGGCTGTAGGAGCCACAGAAATGATTCGGCTAAAGATCGATTTATATATCTACCTTCTATAGATGAACAGCGTATCGATGGCGGACAGTCCTCAGTTTTGACATTATTAACAGAATTATAACAAAAAAATAATTTATCTCTTCAAATAAAAAAAATAGGTTAATTTGTGATTTTGTCGTTATTTGTTACTATTTTGAAAATCTCTTTAAATACACATAAACTTTATAATGGGGCGCAGGACATAAAGCAATAGAATTATTTTAAATTTTTTTCGTTAACGTATAATTAATTTTTAAAATGGGACTATCTATTATTAAGAATAAAAGTTGCTACATCTTACATATTTCTTCTTCTAGACTCTTTAAATTTCGTCACTTCCAGCGGTAGATATCGCCAACTGAAATTATGTTTAGTAAGCGGTGATTAATCAAACAACAACTAAAAAATCATGAATTCAAATGTTTAATTCTTCCATGCCGAGTACTAAAGACAAGAATAGATATAGATAAGAAAGGACGGACAATGCATACTTCCAACGGTAACCAGGTATGCGGATTAAAATAATGTTAGGGTCGCAATTCTTGTCTTTTCTGATTTATGAGTAAAAGTACATATACTTTGTATTTTATACTGATTTCTATTTAGTTAGATAACAAATTTTCTACGCAAATTTCCTTGATACAAAAGCCACGTTTTGGTGTTTTTTGGTCACAGAATATGTTCTTGGTATTGTCAATCAAAGAATAAATATAACAATAAAATGGCTAATTATTGAACGAAATCGCCCAGACATTTAAAGTAAACTTTCACTGATAAACGTCAAATATAATGATGACTAATTGGATTTTATCAGTGTATAATGCACTGGTATCATTATCTTAATTCGTGATTAATTACCTGTTTACCCCTATTCCCATTTTAAACAGGTAATCAACTTAATATTACCATAATGACATCATTTCTTCGTCTATATCAACAAGAAGAACAAATCAGTTCTCAGGCATCAGCCGTTCACGAGTGTTCTATTGAATTTATTCATTTGTATACTTTTTCTAAAATAATTATGTTATCATTACGAGGGAATTTTTTGATTAATAATGATTTCTTTAATGAAATAATAAATGGAAGAATATTTTCAACCGATAAACGTCCTACGTTTTTATTCCATTAATTGAGAATCAGTTTTTCGCAATGATTAAAAATCTGGTGTGATACACTCACACAACTTCCTTTTACAGTGATCTTATAATTAGCAAAAAAATTGATTTTTAATTTTTAAGCATTTGTAAAAATTTTCATAAATTGCAAATTTGACAAAAACGGTACAAAATAGAGCGTTAGTTGAGGAGACAAATTTTCTCTAAAATTTTAAGCTGAATTCAAAAATGTAATAATATACCGGGTGTTCTATTTAAAATAGAAGTTAATAAAAAAATTTAAAAAAAACAAAAGAAACCCAGTTTAGAAGTATTCAACTGGAAAATCACCTATCTCACATCAATACATATTAAAAATGTAAAGTTTGAAAAAAATCGTTAGAGCCGTTTTTTAAAAAATCGAAAAAAACTGAAAAAATCTCAAGAGTAAACACCTACTTCCGGTAACGCGATTTTCTTCAAAAGCTTGCTGTCTCATCTACATAGTACAAGAAACTTTCACGTGTCATATATCTTTTCGTTTTTGAGATATTCTGTTCACAGACAGACAGACACAGACAGTCACACAGACAGACAGACAAATGAACAAAAACATGTTTTTTTGGGTTCAGGGGACTCGAAAACGTGAAGATCTGTTGAAAACTCAATTTCGAATTTTTGGGGTGAATCCTTTATCGCAAAAGAAAGTAAAAAATGTTTGCTACATCTTCGCCGTACATTTTGAAAGACTCTCGCGTCATACATTAGCAACTCTTATTATTTTACAGAAAATCTGTTGATCAACCATATTGAAAGAACTAAAAAAGAGTTTAAATAAATCAAGCTTTGCACTATATATTTTTTGGTATTCAAATTCTTGTCCGCCGAAAAATCCAATAAAAACATTTATAGGGGTTGCTAATTTCAATCCCGTAACGCCATCCTTAAAAATTTAAAACATTTCTTAAATAAGATTTTTATTGCTAAAAAATATCTGCCAATTCTTAATTTGATATCATTTGCCAGCTTTCAGTAAAATGGCACAAATCTAATTTTAACCCCCCTCTAATATCTTCGAACACATCCTCAAAATATTTTCTTCTCCTCCCGGCTTAGGTATCCTGTATCTTATTTGACAAGCATTTATTTGTTTTTAAATGTATACTAATAAATGCGCTTGTGCTATAATATTTGTTAAAATAGTAAATTAATTTTCTCTAAAACCCTGGATAGTTTTGTTGAAATCTTTGTCAATTAAAACAACCCTTATTGTTATCCCCCACATAAATAATACAAGTGCTGGAAGACGTGCATCTTATTATAAAATTAACCTTTACAGCCTAGCCAGGTATAAGACTTAGCTTATCAGAGACCCATCTATGACGCAATGAAGTTGCCTGAATAGATCATCTATCCCCTGTCAAGAATCTCTACGCGTAGCCCTCGGTAGTAACATTTATTTGAGCTAGATGTGTATGATAAGTTGCATAAGTGATTTGTTACGAATTTTCAAGTGAATCCTACCACCTTAAGAAGAATCAACTTTTCTCATTTTGACCTCTTCCAAATGACGCAGAAACTTTAAATTTGTATAGGAGAGAGTTCATGCCATAGAAACAACACTTGAAGTAATAAATTAACTAAAATACTACATGAGAATTGAACTATAGGGGACGAAATGGAATAAGAGTCATTGTGCAAACATTTTTTCACAAAGTGGGGAACTTTTTTATCGGCGTAACCTATGATTTTTAGTGACTCGATGATCTTAAAATCCAAATTAGCTTTTAAAATCAAACCCGGAGAAAGTCATGGGGAAAGTTTTGGAGATGTAGAAGTCAACATTTGAAATCAATATATATATTTGTTAGATAAACAACAATTTTGGCCAAGCTATGAGACGCAATTTACACACATATAGTTACTACACCTAAGGCGGAGAAAGGCTTATATATTAGTTGAAACAATAACAAAGTAATTGACAACACTTTATTGTAGGTTTGTATAAAAAACATAATTAAAAAGAAACATAATTAATTGTAAATTAACTATTTATGGCTTGTTGATGATAACTATTAAAAAAATAGGTACTATTTCTAATTAATTATCCCTTCTTTGGTTCGACTGTTGATGTCTTTAAAAAAGATATAAATTAATGTAAAATAAATTTCACTTGTCTTGCAGTACAGTTTTAAGTTAAGATAGTTTCCAAGAACAAGTTTTAAATATTTGCAATGGTGAAATGAATAGTAAGTAAACAGAAAAGATCATTAAATTTTGGTTATGCTTAATGACGTTAAAAAAATGTAGCTAGATTTTAAAACTTAATCGATTAAACTCCAGTATACAATTAATAACTCTTGGAAATTAAACATTAAAAATAGTATCATCTAAATGTTGCCCTTGATGTGTTATGCACTCCTCCAAATGGAGTCTTACATTTATTATAACTTGTCGACACAGTGCTTCTGAAATTTATGTGATTTGTTCTTTCTTCTATTTTGCAAACTATAAAATTGGATGAACGTGGATGGTAACTTAACAATGCCAAATCTATCTGGAAGAAAGTTAAATGGTTAAAATCCTGTAGTGGGCATGTTGTTTTTGATATCTCTACTAAGTAATCAAACATCAGGCATGAATATACTAAAATCTAAATAAATAGTCGCACTTACTGTAAAATTTGGAAGAATTAGTTGCAATACAAGTTATATCTTTGTTCAGGTTTCTACATCCGAAGGTCAAAGTGAGGCAGCGGCTTGGGGCGTAAACTTCATGGAAACGTCAGCGAAAACAAACCACAACGTTAAGCAGTTGTTCCAGGAGCTGCTGAACATGGAGAAGACACGCAACGTGAGCTTGCAGGTAGGCGGCAAGACTACCGGCCGTGTAGCGAAAGACAAGTGCGACCTCATGTAAGAGGCGGACAGAGTTTTGCAATTTTCAACTGCTTTGTCCTGTTGCATAAAATACTGTTACATAGTTACAGTTTGCTTTGTCTACAGTGTCTTTTTGTCATTCAAAATTGCAGGCTGATTGTCGGTTTTTTCTGCGCCTGGAGTCATTTATGTAACATTATTTTTGCATAGGCGCGTAACGTTAGTACGGGTATTATATTTGTTAGTAGATATAAGTGTTAAGCAACTTTTTCATAGTGAGATGTTTGTGGTTAGGTCGTTAGAACTCTCGTTCATGGCTGTTTCATTGAAGTATCTACTTACAAATAAAATGACGTGGTTAAAGCAGATGAATAGTACGGAAGCTAAGTAAGTAAGGAGATTGTTTTGTGACCCTTTGTTGACTGTTGATTGATAAAGTGCCCATTGGTGGACAATATTAGAATTCTATGTGTTTCTGAATCTTGTACATAGGTAATCCTTTTTGCTTATTTAGCTTCTGTAGTCATTTAAAGGACTGACTGCATTTTGTTGTTGTAGTAGTCACTGTTTTTGTACAATTCAGCGTAGTTCGGTGTAATTCAAAAATTTCATTATTAGCGTTTCGACTTGAACTATCAAGTGTTAAAAAAATTCACTATAAATGCAATCCTACGAAATACTTGTGGAAAATTTCTCTTGTGTTCGAAGAAAACACTGTTTTATATTTGCGCAAATTTAAAATCTAAGTAGTTTTATAGTATTGTTCGGAAAGTTTGCATCGAATGGCTTTATCGAAATATTATGACAAAAAGCTGGTGTTTTACAAATGGGAACAACCACGCCTACAAAAATTAAATAATAGAGCAAGTGGTGCAAAAATGTTGAAATCTGCTGAAGAGTGAAGTGTCTATTTTTTAATACAGAATATCCAATGATTGTGACTAGATTAAAAGATGACCTGTATGGAAGTTCTTCAATAGTTTATTTATAGCATACTTTAGAATGACACTGAAATGCTTCTGTCGCCTTTTGTTTCGTTGTTACCAGCAATGGCACCGATTGAAAATAAATTACTGAAGACTTCGCAGGATCATTTTTTAATCCAAACAATAATTGAAAATTTATAGTCGTACATTACCTTTTAGGTATTTTGTATAGTTAGAGCAAAACTTCATAAAAGCAACCTAGACATGATGTCCCAACTGTGCTTTTGAGATAAATGGCTGTGATGTCATATTGGGACCTTTTCTCAATTTTTATGCACTTTAAAAATACTCAGATTTGAAAAATAGGGGTACTTCAGTCTTACAGTAACAACGATCTACATATACATTCCACTCTGTGTATTATGGAAGTTTTCGTGGATCTGATTGTTGCTCCACTTTAGTGTATAACTACGCTTTAACGTTTGTAATAATATTTAGATCAAGCTATAAATACATTTTTTGCAAACTTGGATCATTATATAATGATTACTAGAAAGCGAGCAGTATCTTGCAATAATTGTACTAATAATTATTGTGTGATTTTGTCTTTGGGATATAAAGTACCTGGGGCCAAAGATGTTCTTGTTTATTTGCTCGTTGACATGCATACATAACTTTTAACGTGTAGCACTACCCATAAAATGAGGCCTTAAACTTAGTATATTCTTCATACCGCTCTTGGCTGTTGATAGTGAGGTGGGTTTCAAATTTGATCTTGAAGTAGAAAAAACAGAAAGAAACAAAAGTTATTGCAAATAACTTTAAGCTTTTAGTTGTGACTTTGTAGTATTACATGAGAGAAAAATGCATTGTGATGTTCAGTTGAGTTTTCTGAAATTTTTGATTTACATCATGAGTGGTTTTGTATCATGGACATAACGTTGATTTGACACATCTTCTTGTAATTAACAACGCAGTCATGTCCATCCACAGCACGCTGTTAATAACGAAAAGTATTTAGCACATTCCTGCTCTACGATACATACATATGTTATAAATAGCATATCAATTTCGTAACAGTAGTTTACAGTGTACTGTAGAGTGCTAAAAGTTTAATATTTAGGTGATTTTTAATAATGGCTGTTTTAAAGGAGACGCATTATTCGCAATAGTCGTATTTTCCGGATTAACTAAATTAACTACCGTGGTTTCAACGATTGCTGTGTCTTTTGAAACAGCCTGTCTTAGACTGGGTGCTGCTGCATGTTGCTATGCAACATCATTTGTTCATGTTATCAAATGTTTGTTATTCACAACGCTTTATAGTGTTCAGTATATGAACTGCAATTGTGATCAACTTATTACATATTATCTGCAACGAATATACAAGATTAAAGTAGAGTAGCGGAACATGTACTCAATGATTTTCATAAATTTTGCCCTGTAGTTATACATAAGACTTTGACATTCGCTTACTCTTATATTTCGTGCAAATGAAAGTTAAGGGTTTTTGTTTTCTCACATACATCAGTGCTCATTGGCATTCTTTCCACATTTTAATGTTTGCATGTGTTGTTGATTGCTGCGGGTGTTGCTATTGTTGAACTATCTGTAAAGCAGCTTTGGTTTCTTAATACAAAACTAATTATAGGTCTGTAATAATATCGTCTGATTGGAATTAAAACTTTAATTATTTCGTGGCGTTTTGACATCAAATATTGAGGTTAAATAGGCTTCGAAGTGAGTTAACTTAATCAAATGTACACAGACTGGATGCTTATGATTACTTTATTTTTGTTCTAGTATAGTATAAGCCTTTTTTCAGCAGACAAATTCCGCCGATAGCTTGGCCACAAATGTCGTTTATCTAACAGGTACATATGTTTGTAAACGTAATCATTTGTAGTTCTGAAATAGTATATTGTATGTTAAGAGCTGAAAGTGCATTCTTGCCGCTTGCGCATGAATATTGCTGGTTGAGACGAAGTCGAAACCAGGAATCATGCAAAAGCGGCAAGCGCACTTTTAGCTCGAAACATACATACTATTTTTTCGACGACTGAGCATATTATTAAAGGAAAATATTAAATTTCGTTTTATCGCAAAAATTAATTGACAATCAAGTTGACATTACTCGCGCAGTCTATATGACATGTGACGCGATTATTTCCACAAATGACGGGCGTTGTCAAGGAAACATTCGGACGTGGCTATCTATTTTGTTCACGCGGAAACCCAAAACGCTCGGCGAGCGGCAAAAAGATGAAAACGCACGCTCAGCGGCAAATGTCAACTTTCTGTTGTCAAATGACAGTGAGAAAAATCTACTTTCGATGTCAGTCGTCGAAAAAATTCATTACAACTTAAATTAAAATTTAATTTAGTAATTATTATCACTTTTAAAGTATCTACCTTGCGTTTTTTCTGGCGTCCAGATGTTATTTACATGGGGAAAAATTCTTTCTACTTGGGCATTCGTGCCAGGCAAACACTGACTGTACTCAACTAGAAGTAAAAGATTTTTAAAAGGATGATCATTTTCGAGAAAGAATTTGAAAATTTCCACCCATCTATCACTAAGATGTACAGCTGATTGCAAATAAAACTGGGACAGCTAATATGTAATATTGTAATATGAAGTACAATAACATATTAAATACTCGTAATTATGTTCCTTTTCTTCTGCTTCTATCTTTAATAATATTTTATGTATTCACCTACGGAAATATAAATTAGAGAAAGTTTCACACGTTATTAAAAACGCAAAAAGTAGTCTCAAGACTGGCCCCACTTTTATTTGCAATCAGCTCATATATATAATACACATATATTGCTAGTAGGGCCTGGAAACGTCAGAAAACATTACGGGGCCGACATAGTCTCACTTTGAGTATAACGCGTATCGTGCGCATGCGTGAGGATTCGAACTCCGCCTTTAGAAGCGAATTTTAAACTTGACCACTTCCCCATTGGCCGGACGACGCCGCCGCGCCTGCACACAGCTCATCATTATACATTGAAGAGTTGGTTGTCTGTCTCACTTCCTTGGCCAGTTTCCCACTCATAGCCGCTAGCAATATAGTAAGTATTAGATATATGAATCAACTGTACATGTCCATCTTTCCAGTCTGCTATTTTTGCATCATCAGTATATTGTCTTAGAACTGATACCTCATCAAATAAGTAATTTTCATCTAGTTTTACCTTATTACTACTGTTATCTACAATTTCTATACATGCTTGAAGTTCAGCGTAAAGAGGCATTCTATTTAACAAAACCCAATCAAATTTTTCTAGTTTATTGGTTTCTGGGTTTTCCCATTGCTTTAAATAACCAACAGCTGTAAGATAAAATTCAAAAATTTGTTTTTCTATGGTGTGTTTACAAATATCTCCATTAGTTTCTAAAGACGTGACTATTTCTTTCCTCTAACTTATATAATAAATCTTTATAAATCTTTATTGTCTCTACTGCTGAGATTTTTTCACCATCTAACTTTAAGATTGTTTTATGAAAAAGAGAGGCTATTGTGAGTGAAAAAGAGCCAAAATTCAGTAAATGGATTTTGGAAATAGTTTTTAATTATTGTCGGACACTTATCTATCGATAAAAAATAGGATTTTAAAGCCTCATACATTTGCAATACCCTTTCAAGAGCTGGAAATAATACAAGCCAACGAGTGTTGCTATATCCCAAAATATTTTTATATTCGCTACCTACAAATTCACTCCTTGCACCTACACTTTCCTCGCACAGCTGCAACCCAGAACAATTTTATTTGTAATCAAGTGTAACCAATATCCAGCAAATGAAAAGCTTTGTGCAGATCAATATTAGTTAATAATAGCAAGAACTATTACATATGACCGTAAGGTGAAAAAAGACGATTTAAATACAAAAATGCTTACGCGCATCTTTTTAACTAGTATTTCGCCAAGCAAGTTATTGAAAGGTAAACTTAATCTGTCTGAAACCAAGCAGATTTACAAAACAAGTGGGATATTATGAGATATATTAGCGAGTATCTAAAATCGGGACAATATGGTTAAAATATTTAAAATCGGGACGAATCGGGACGATATTATTTATCAGGACGGTTGGTAAAAAATCTAAACCTGTCCCGACCAAATCGGGACGGTTGGTCACCTTAGTCATAAATGTTATGAATAACTACTTTTAAGGATATTACACAGATACTGTGTTGAATAATATCGACGTAACGTTTATTAATATGTATTTTTATTACATTTTATATAACTTTAGGTGGGAATTTCTAGAAAAATATCTACTTTAACAGTGACAATTAGAAATATGAATTGTCATTTTTAAAATCAAATCTGCCTGTGAACAGGTGTGGAAACCTTTGCAAAACAAAATAAAGAATCCGTAGCATAAAAATGATATGCACATGCCAACTTGTGTTTACTGAATGCCCTATACAATTTAAAATAATGAAATGTCAACCTGTCGACATGAAACCTAACCTCACCGCAAAAATAACCACAAGTCCAACACAATGCAACCTAGAATTTCGGCATTTGCATTTTCATATGAAAGAAAAAAGGACTATATCAAATTCTCCAATGTCGATCTATAACTAAAGACGTGTTTAACAAATTCTACCTGTTTTATTTCTGCTTCACCTACAATAGAACAACGAATTTTAGCATCTGGTATAGATTAATTTGAAAACCTTATATACACATTTTTTAAAACCTCATAGACTATATTAGGGGGGCAAATTACACTATTTGACCCCCCGATATATTCTATGAGGGGGCGACCGCCCCCCTTGCCCCCCTATTCCTGCGCCCCTGCTTACAACAAAAGTAAAATAATAAAAACGGAAAGACAATCATACATGTCTAAACTGCAGCAGCAGATAATAGATTATCCATCTCTTCACATGTTAGAATCTTCATAAGGCCATCTACATTCCGGGAAATCCTTCCATCGCTGCATTCTTCACACCGAACTTTTTTGCTGCAGCCTGGAGTACCGACAGTCTATACCCAGTTAGATCTTCTTTGATAACTAGCTTACTACCCTTTAAACGTTTTTTTAAATCGAAGACATGTTTTCTTTTTCGATACGACAAGAACTTGATTATAATAGCCCGGGGTTTATCACCAGACGGTCGACCCATTCGATGGGAGCGTTCGATATCATCCAACGATATGCAGTTGGGACCCAAGCGTCTGATTAAATGATCAATCACTAGTACATCTGTATTTTCATTCTTGTTTTCCGGAATACCAAACGCAAATTATTACGACGGGTATATTGTTCAAGACTATCAACTCGGTGATTTACTTGTTAGATGGCATTTTTGTTTATTGCAATAGTAGAATTGATAGCGTCCAAACGCTAATAATAATTTAAACACATTTTCTTAACGATATCAAATCCCTCAATATACACGCTAGTTTTTAATATCTTTGATATAAACCTACTAAATTTCTATTTTATTTCAATTGAATATTTGTCATTCGTTTCAGACTGAAATTTTTATAATGTTATCTTATTATCGAATCCATGTGTTTTTCAAATAGCTATTTCCTATTCAATTATAAATTCTCTTTTACTTTGTAATAACATCATACCCATTTACCTTCCCCCTTATATCTGAATAAATCCAAATTATTTGAACCATTGTAATCCTTTAATATTTTCTAAGTTTGCTTTTAACATACACCAGTGGCCTAACGTGCAGGGGGTGCAAAGAACCTCGGCGCCGAATCTATATAGGCGCGGCGGTAGCGGAGTTTTTAGTGAAAATAAAAGTTTTCCTAGAATAGTGGTTCAAAGCGGCAACAGACTTTGATACGTGAGCGCCACTGGGCTGTTTTGAGTGCGCAGTCTTTTCTCCTTTTGAGTAGATTAGAAGTTCCAGCTCTAGTGCATAGTGCATAGTAACATACTATAAATTCAAAGTTTTAAACCGCAAATTTCTGACGATTGCCTCAGATACAGAGGTCATAGAGGGTACCAAATTACTTCAAACTACGTATGAAACTGATCTCGATGACGGCTTACTAAAGTAAATTGTACAATTTCGATCTTCGTACACAACTAGCATTAAATTTTGCTTATCAGTGAAGCAGGTGGATTTGTATACAGCTTCTATCCTATTTTTTACATCCCGTCACTACAGCCTCCACTGAGAGATCTTTTTCTAAATTAAAAATTATTAAAAACTTTTTGCTAAGTAAGATATCTCGAAAACCGTTTACAATATCTTCATGAAACTTTTGTGAGGTAATAGGGAGATGGGGGGGACATGTTTACACATATTTTTGACATTTACCTCCTATCTGTGTTTTGAGGGATGGGGGTAACTTTAGAATTTTAAATAGGATGATGTACTTTTGACCCCTGTGAAGTTAGCACCACAACTTCAAAAAATGTTATTTTTTTAAGAGTTCCCGCTGCACCCCAAAGAGTTCTAGAGTTCCTTGCTATTTTTACTTCCTTTTACAATAAAGGAAGTATTGGATTCACCCCAAAAATTCGAAATTGAGTTTTCAACAGATCTTTACGTTTTAGAGTCCCCTGAACCCAAAAAACATATTTTTTTTCATTGGTCTGTGTGTCTGTCTGTCTGTCTGTCTGTGTGTCTGCCTGTGAACAGAATATGTCAAAAACGATAAGCGGTACGGTGTTGAAACTTCATATATAAGTTTTGTGTACTATGTAGATGCGACAGCAAGCTTTTGAAGAAAATCGCTTAACCGGAAGTAGGTGTTTACTCTTGTGATTTTTCAGGTTTTTTCGATTTTTTCAAAAACGGCTCTAACGATTTTTTTCAAACTTTACATTTTTATTACATTTTGAATGTGTATTGATGTGAGATAGGTGATTTTCCAGTTGAATACTTCTAAAATGGGTTTCTTTTGTTTTTTCTTCTATTTTTATATTAACTCCTATGTTAAATAGAACACCCGGTATATTATTATATTTTTGAATCCAGCTTAAAATTCTAGGGAAAATTTGTCTCTTCAACTAACGCTCTATTTTGTACCGTTTTTGCAGAATTTATAATTTTTGCAAGTTTTTTGACAAATGCTTAAAAATTAAAAATTAAATTTTTGGTTAATTATAAGATCACTGTAAAAGGAAGTTGTGTGCGTGTATCACACCAGATTTTTTAAAATAGTTCTATGTATTTAAGAGAAAAAAATGTGGATCGAAAATTTGAGGTGCTAACTTCACATTTTCCTAGGACAAATACCACTATAACTCTTTTTCAGTCATACTTATTGAAAAATGTCATCACACTTTTCGATAGAACTTGCCGGGATGCTATTAGAACTCTAACGAATAAAAAAAGATTTTCAAAAAAAATTGTTTTATAAACCGGAAAAAATTCCTTTTTAAATTTTTTAAGTTCTGGTAGTTCTAATGGGAGTTCTAGTAGCACCCCGGCGAGTTCTATCGATAACTCTAATAACATTTTTTGATAGGACCGGAAGTAAAGAAGTTACGCCCATTTTTGTGTTAGTATTTTTACAAAACGGCGCAAGTCCTGAAATCAATTTTCTTAAAGTTCCGGTAGTTCTAATGGGAGTTATAGTAGCACCCCGGCGAGTTCTATCGATAACTCTCATAACATTTTTTGATAAGACTCGAAGTAAAAAAGTTACGCTTATTTTTATGTTAGCACTTTTACAAAACTACCCAAGACCTGAAAGTAATTTTTTACAGCTCCGGTAGTTCTATACCCATAACTTATTCAATTCCAGTTCTACGAAAAAATTTCCTTCAACTTTGCCATAGAACACGCCGAGGTCCCACAAGAACTTCCAAAGAAATTTCTTCTAGGATCTAGTCGTTTTGTAAAAGTCTTAACACAGAAATAGGCATCTTTATTGCAAGCCTTATCAAAAAATGTTATGAGAGTTATCGATAGAACTCGTCCGAGTGCTACTAGAACTCCTATTAGAACTACCGGAACTGTAAAAAAATACTTCCAGGTCTTCGTCGTTTTGTAAAAGTGCTAACATAAAAATAGCGTAACTTTTTTACTTCGACTCTTATCAAAAAAATGTTATGAGAGTTATCGATAGAACTCGCCGGGGTGCTACTAGAACTACCGGAACTGTAAAATAAAATCTGGTGCGATACACGCACACAACTTCCTTTTACAGTGATCTTATAATTGACCAAAAATTTGATTTTAAGTTTTTAATCGTTTGTCAAAAATTTAAAAAAATTATAAATTATATAAAAAAGGTGCAAAATAGAGCGTTAGGTGAAGAGACAAATTTTCTCTAGAATTTTAAGCTGAATTCAAAAATGTAATAATATACCGGGTGTTCTATTTCAAATAGGAGTTAATAAAATTTTTTTAAAAAAATCTAAAGAAATCCAATTTAGAAGTATTCAACTGGAAAATCACCTATCTCACTTCAATACACATTAAAAATGTAATAAAAATGAGAAGTTTGAAAAAAATCTTTAGAGCCGTTTTTGAAAAAATCGAAAAAAACTGAAAAATTACAAGAGTAAACACCTACTTCCGGTTATGCGATTTTCTTCAAAAGCTTGCTGTCGCATCTACATAGTACACAAAACTTATATATGAAGTTTCAACGCCATACCTCTTTTCGTTTTTGAGATATTCTGTTCACAGACAGACAGACAGACAGACAGACACACAGACGCACAGACAGACCAATGAAAGAAAATATGTTTTTTGGGTTCAGGAGACTCTAAAACGTGAAGATCTGTTGAAAACTCAATTTCGAATTTTTGGGGTGAATCCAACACTTCCTTTATTGTAAAAGGAAATAAAAATACTTCCAGGTCTTGGTCGTTTTGTAAAAGTGCTAACATAAAAATAAGCGTAACTTTTTTACTTCGAGTCTTATCAAAAAATGTTATGAGAGTTATCGATAGAACAAGCCGGGGTGCTACTATAACTCCCATTAGAACTACCGGAACTTTAAGAAAATTGATTTCAGGACTTGCGCCGTTTTGTAAAAATACTAACACAAAAATGGGCGTAACTTCTTTACTTCCGGTCCTATCAAAAAATGTTATTAGAGTTATCGATAGAACTCGCCGGGGTGCTACTAGAACTCCCATTAGAACTACCAGAACTTAAAAAAATTAAAAAGGAATTTTTTCCGGTTTATAAAAAAAAATTTTTTTGAAAATCTTTTTTTATTTGTTAGAGTTCTAATAGCATCCCGGCAAGTTCTATCGAAAAGTGTGATGACATTTTTCAATAAGTATGACTGAAAAAGAGTTATAGTGGTATTTGTCCTAGGAAAATGTGAAGTTAGCACCTCAAATTTTCGATCCACATTTTTCTCTCTTAAATACATAGAACTATTTTAAAAAATCTGGTGTGATACACGCACACAACTTCCTTTTACAGTGATCTTATAATTAACCAAAAATTTAATTTTTAATTTTTAAGCATTTGTCAAAAAACTTTCAAAAATTATAAATTCTGCAAAAACGGTACAAAATAGAGCGTTAGTTGAAGAGACAAATTTTCCCTAGAATTTTAAGCTGGATTCAAAAATATAATAATATACCGGGTGTTCTATTTAACATAGGAGTTAATATAAAAATAGAAGAAAAAACAAAAGAAACCCATTTTAGAAGTATTCAACTGGAAAATCACCTATCTCACATCAATAACATTTTTTGATAGGACCGGAAGTAAAGAAGTTACGCCCATTTTTGTGTTAGTATTTTTACAAAACGGCGCAAGTCCTGAAATCAATTTTCTTAAAGTTCCGGTAGTTCTAATGGGAGTTATAGTAGCACCCCGGCGAGTTCTATCGATAACTCTCATAACATTTTTTGATAAGACTCGAAGTAAAAAAGTTACGCTTATTTTTATGTTAGCACTTTTACAAAACCACCAAGACCTGGAAGTATTTTTACTTCCTTTTACAATAAAGGAAGTGTTGGATTCACCCCAAAAATTCGAAATTGAGTTTTCAACAGATCTTCACGTTTTAGAGTCTCCTGAACCCAAAAAACATATTTTCTTTCATTGGTCTGTCTGTGCGTCTGTGTGTCTGTCTGTCTGTCTGTCTGTCTGTGAACAGAATATCTCAAAAACGAAAAGAGGTATGGCGTTGAAACTTCATATATAAGTTTTGTGTACTATGTAGATGCGACAGCAAGCGTTTGAAGAAAATCGCATAACCGGAAGTAGGTGTTTACTCTTGTAATTTTTCAGTTTTTTTCGATTTTTTCAAAAACGGCTCTAAAGATTTTTTTCAAATTTCTCATTTTTATTACATTTTTAATGTGTATTGAAGTGAGATAGGTGATTTTCCAGTTGAATACTTTTAAAATGGATTTCTTTAGATTTTTTTAAATTTTTTTTATTAACTCCTATTTTAAATAGAACACCCGGTATATTATTACATTTTTGAATTCAGCTTAAAATTCTAGAGAAAATTTGACTCTTCACCTAACGCTCTATTTTGCACCGTTTTTGTAGAATTTGTAATTTTTTTAAATTTTGGACAAACGATTAAAAACTTAAAATCAAATTTTTGGCCAATTATAAGATCACTGTAAAAGGAAGTTGTGTGCGTGTATCGCACCAGATTTTATTTTACAGTTCCGGTAGTTCTAGTAGCACCCGGACGAGTTCTATCGATACCTCCCATAACATTTTTTGATAAGACTCGAAGTAAAAAAGTTACGCTATTTTTATGTTAGCACTTTTACAAAACGACCAAGACCTGGAAGTATTTTTTTACAGTTCCGGTAGTTCTAGTAGCACCCGGACGAGTTCTATCGATAACTCTAATAACATTTTTTGATAGGACCGGAAGTAAAGAAGTTGCGCCCATTTTTGTGTTAGTATTTTCACAAAACGACGAAAGTCCTGAAAGCAATTTTTTAAAGTTCCGGTAGTTCTAATGGGAGTTATAGTAGCACCCCGGCGAGTTCTATCGATAACTCTCATAACATTTTTTTGATAAGACTCGAAGTAAAAAAGTTACGCTATTTTTATGTTAGCACTTTTACAAAACGACGAAGACCTGGAAGTATTTTTTTACAGTTCCGGTAGTTCTAATAGGAGTTCTAGTAGCACTCGGACAAGTTCTATCGATAACTCTCATAACATTTTTTGATAAGGCTTGCAATAAAGATGCCTATTTCTGTGTTAAGACTTTTACAAAACGACTAGATCCTAGAAGCAATTTCTTTGGAAATTATTGTGGGACCTCGGCGTGTTCTATGGCAAAGTTGAAGGAAATTTTTTCGTAGAACTGGAATTGAATAAGTTATGGGTATAGAACTACCGGAGCTGTAAAAAATTACTTCCAGGTCTTGGGTAGTTTTGTAAAAGTGCTAACATAAAAATAAGCGTAACTTTTTTACTTCGAGTCTTATCAAAAAATGTTATTAGAGTTATCGATAAAACTCACCGAGGTGCTACTAGAACTCCCATTAGAACTTTTAAGAAATTGCTTTCAGGACTTTGTCGTTTTGTAAAAATACTAACACAGAAATGGGTATAACTTCTCTACTTCGGGTCCTATCAAAAAATATTATTAGAGTTATCGATAAAACCTGCCGGGGTGCTACTAGAACGCCCATTAGAACTAACGGAACTTTAAATTTAAAAGATATTTTTTTCCGTTTATAAAAAAAATTAATCTTTTTTTTTGTTAGAGTTCTAGTAGCACCCCGGCGAGTTCTATCGAAAAGTGTAATGACATTTTTCGGTAAGTATGAGAGTAAAGAGTTATAGTGGTATTTGTCCGAGGAAAATGTGAAGTTAGCACCCCAAATTTTCGATCCGCATTTTTTTTTCTCTTAAATACATAGAACTATTTTTAAAAATAGCAAGGAACTCTAGAACTCTTTGGGGCGCAACGGGAACTCTTGAAAAAAATAAAATTTTTGAAGTTGTGCTTCTAACTTCATAGAGGTGTACTTTTGTTTATAAAATTTGATGTGAAATTTTCGTTAAAACGTAAAAATTCTCAACTTACTTAAGTAGAACTAACGCATTTCTATGAAAACGAATTCTAATTTTGAAATAAGTAAACTTGATTTATTGGTAAAATGTATTTATTTTTTAATTTCTATCAAAATTTAGTCACCATAATTCCGTAACCGAAAGAGCAAATCAAAGATGTTTTGTATATATACGTAGTTTTTTATGTAGATTAGAATTTTCTAAACAAAAGTGCATTATCCTATTTAAAATTCCAAAATTATCCCCCACCCCTCAAAACACAAAAAGAGGTAAATGTCGAAAATACTTTTTTATATGTCCCCCCATCTCCCTATTACTCCACAAAAATTTCGTGAAAATATTGTAAACCGTTTTCGAGATATCACCGTGTAACACTTTAAATAACTCACCTGGTATAGGTATATTTAATTTTTCTTGTGAATTATTTAAATTTGTATTCCTTTTACGTGGTTTTTGTTTTTGTATTTTCATATGTATTTTAATATGTCATGTTATATTTTGCGAGAGTTTGATGTAACGGTAAAACCTGTTCTACTTTATGGGTCGGAATCATGGACGGTAAATAGGTGTTTGGTGGCCAGTCATTATTTCGAACAAAGATCTTTGGGACAGAACAAATCAGGTGGACATTAATATAGAAATTAGGAGAAGAAAATATTGATGGTTAGGGCATACGTTCGAAAAAATGAAACTGAAATTTGCAGAAAAGTTTTGATTGGGACACTTAGGGTTTCAGAAACAGAGGACGCCCGCGAAAAACGTGGAGAAGAACTGTAAAACAAGAGACAGGAAAGACTATAGCACAACTGAGCCAAATAGCAAAGGAAAATGACAACTGGAGAGAATATACGAATACCCTATGTCCCAATAGGGAATAATGGGATTATTATTATTATTATTATTACGTTATATTTAATAAAAGATTGAAACATCTAAATGTGTTTTATTTTGCAGTAAGTAACCTTTCATGTTAAGATGAGCTTATTAATTTTCTTTTAAATTTAAAGTGTTGCATGACCAAAAATTGCCCCCCCCCCCACTCTCTCTTTTCTGAAACTTCTTGTCTACAGCGGCTATCATTTATTCTTGCACACCGGCGCCAAACAGTCTTGTTACGCCACTGACACACACATGGTTGTATATCATTACAATAGATTATAGCAGAATACCCGTTTCAACCCCTTGTGGGTGGAAGTTCGAAACATGTTTTCTACCTTATTTTATTCTAAAATGGACCCGTAAGGAAAAAATCAATAATTTTAACCTCCTACAACACAAGAGATACAATGGGTTCTACAATTCACTTCAAATGAAAATTCGCACCTTTAGGGGTTGATTAGTGAAAAATCCTGAAATACGATTTCAGACATTTGTAAGGAAAACCTTTGCAAGCAAATACCAAGTCGATGTCTTATCGGGTTTAAGAGATATCGAGGAATTCGTGAAAACAGAGTTTATCCCTTTTCACCCCCTTAGGGGTAGAATTTCGAGAAATTCTTTTTGCTCCACCTTATTTTACCCTCAAGTGAACCCACAGCGAAAAGAATTAATAATTGTAACCCCTACCCCTTTTCATTTAACTCTTTTTGCCCTTTAAGGGGTGAAATTAAAAAAAAACCTTAAAAATACATCTATATGCCAAGAAAGAATGGTCTAACTCAACAAACACGGGCGATACAACGGATTTTATAATTCACCCCGAATGCAGATTCGCACCTTTAAGGGTTGATTAGGGAAAACTCCTGAAATGTGGTTTTAGACATTTGTATTGGATTTGTTCTCTGAATGTCATTTTTTGGCAGAAGAACACCTGAAGACGGGAGTAGATCAAAACTCCCGAAACGTTGTGTGATTTACATCCTAGACAGTGGAAAAAGTCCGAAAAACATGTCATTTGTATTGGATACCTATGCAAGCAAACACCGTCGATATCTTATGTGGTCTAAGAGATACGAGTATTGAGGAATTCGTGAAAACACAGTTTACCCCTTTTCACCCTCTTAGGGGTGGAATTTTGATTTTTGTAACTCATTTTATTCCGAACTGGACCAATAACGAAAAAAAATTAACCTCCTGCCTCTTTATCAGTGTTTCCTATTACCCCTTTACGGGTGAAATTTAAAAAAAACCCTAAAACCACTTTCTTAATATTACTTCCTTTTACAATAAAGGAAGTATTGGATTCACCCCAAACATGAGATTTCAACAGATCTTCACGTTTTAGAGTCCCCTGGACCCAAAATAGTATATTAAAGTATGAGTGGATACAGGGCCCCCGTAAGGGCTACTGGCGCCTGTGTGCAAAAAAGGATTTTGGCGCCCCTTAAGGCATTTTGGATCATGTTTTTTTATTTATTTTTTTGAAGGTAGGTAGGTATAATAAAAAACATGTTTGTGTTCATTGGTCTGTCTGCCTGTCTGTGTGTGTGTGTGTGTGAACAGAATATCTCAAAAACGAAAAGAGATGTGACGTTGAAACTTCATATATAAGTTTTTGGAGTATCATTTGGCAATAAGAACGTTTATCTGCGTTGTGGCATTATTTAGTTGTGACACGTTACCTTTTCGAAACTTTGAAGTGGTCTTCAACCTCTCATTTTACATATTTTTTATCCGATATGTCCTATACGAAAAATTGATAGTTTAGAAGATATACCGAGTGTGCCATGGAAAACAAATGAATTATAGTTTGACAGACGTCATAATTGCGTCACATTTTTAATTTCTCGAGAAAATAAAATCAACAAAAAATGTATTTAGGGAAAGTAATAGATACCCCCATATGAGACACACAAAAGTTAGATCTCTGAAAAGTGCAAAACATGTTTTTATGATATCCAGAAGTATACACAAGTACACAAAAATAAATAATAATAATAATAAAATTAGAGTTATTTATTTATGGCAAATAGCACTTAGAATTACATAACGTGTTCAAAATGACGACCACTCTGGGTTATACTTAAAAACGACGGCTTCAAGTGTGACAGCGTTAAAGCTATGAAAAGCTCTGTAATTCTTTGGTGCATAATTTCCTTAGTAGTAACTTCGGTTTCATACACCAGATCGTGGACGAAACCCCAAAGAAAAAATCTGGTTTCGTTAGGTCAGGCGACCTCGGAGGCCATGGCACTGGACCTCCCCTGCCAATCCAGAGTCCCTCGAAACGCCGTCCAAATACTCCCTTACAATACGACTATTATGTGATGGGACACCGTCCTGATGAAACCGCATTCGTCTTCACACGTGCAAAGGCAAATAATCCAGATGCAATTGAAAATCGTTTTGGAGAAAGTGCAAATACGATTCCCCATTCAGTGGGCCGTCGAAGAAATACGGGCCAAGAACCCTAGTACCTACTATACCACCCCAAACATTATAACCATCGATGTTGGTGGTCGAGTGTTCGAAGGAAATGGGAGATTTGAGTGTCGTAGTAATAAAAGTTGCGAATATTAACTTTTCTATCTTTTTTAAATGTCGCCTTATCCGTAAATAGCACGTTATTGAAAAAAAATGTTTTCCTGCTGTTCCATATTTCGGGTCGGTATAAACAAAAATTTGCCTAGCGACATAGTCGTCTTTATTTAGGCGCTGTACTAACTGGACATGGTACGGATGTAATTTGTTTTTGCGGATAATCCTAGAAACACTGGTTTGAAAAATTCGCAGTTGTTGACTTACGGCTGGGGAACTTGTGTGCGAGTTTTCTACCACACTTTGCACTACCAGATCTTCATTTTCCCCCTCGGTCGCTGCAGGGCCGTTCCTAGCTTCTTGGCCGCCTGCGTGAAAAATAAAATAGCCCCCCCCCTCCAAGCAATTAAAAAATATATTTACGTTAAAAAAATTTATTAATAACAATTTTATAAAATAAAATAAAAAGAAATACTCCTATACAATTAAATTGTATAAATACAAAAAAAAACAAAACAAATACAAAGTTTAATATCTTAGAATTTAGCTTTTCTAGCTTTGACAGACGCAAAAGTGGTCACAAGGTTCTTGACATCAATTGCTTCTGCCAAGTCTCTCTCTATAGATATAATAGAAAGATCTGACAATCTTTCTTGCTTCATGGCCGAGCGTAAAAAGTTTTTAATTATTTTTAATTTTGAAAAAGACCTTTCTGCTGACGCTACTGAGACAGGTAAAGTCAGTAGAAGTCTTAAGGCAATTGCTGTATTTGGGAAAGTCGCAAGTAAATTATTTGTAACAATGTAGTTGAGAATTTTAGATGGTGTTTCAACAGATTGGAAATGTAATTTTTAATTTTTTAATTCATCACTTAATTCTACGGCGTTTACATCAGTCTCTTTTCTGACAGTGTCTTCTAATTTTAAGGATAAATCTGTACAGTGTTTTTTCATTGAATTATCGTCCATAATAGGAAATTCATAAATCACTTTGAAATTGTCACTGTAACGTTGTAATTTGTTACGGTCTTAAACTCTCTTTACGACACCGCACCGGCTCATACAATAACGAAACGGCCGGCGCGGGCCGTAACTGACGAAATCGAGACGAAATATCTCCTAGGCCGCCACCCACGCCGCAACAAGTTAGGCCGAGCTAGACTTTCAGTGGAGGTGGGGGGGTCCTTTCACGAGATTATCTGAGGGTAACGGCCAGAAGGTCGGTAACTAACGGTAAAATAATGAGGGCGCCACCAAGCCTGTCTTAACCCGAATAACCGGGCCTGGGCGGTTAAACGGGAGCGAAGTATTCAAGATACTCCGTCGATAAGAATTCTCATGAGCTGCAAGCTCAAATAACAATTTCGTGATCGCAAATACTGGAATGGTAATATTGGGACTCTTTGGGCCGAGACTGCGCAACCACTGGACCTACCTGCACGCTCTGATCTCTCACGTCTCGCCGTACACCAATCTTTACACTGTAAAAGGCGCTATCTGAAACAAAGCATGCACAGGTCGAATAGGAATAATACGTCCCTTAATTAAATATGCGTCCTAAAAAATCACTCTTTTTATTATAACAAAAAAGACATTTTATCCACAATCACCTTATAATTGAAATTCTATCCACACTTATGAACCGTCTAAAGTACCAGTTTATCCACTAGTGGAATAATGAAATTACTTTATTCCACTAGTGGGATAAAACCATGTCACTTACTACTGCATTGTTGGTAGCACTGTCAAGCTATGCCAAATTAGAAATTTGTACGTTAAGTTTTGCGTCAATCTGTGTCAAGTAACAAACAAAACGCAACCTATTAACCTCTCGAATTTGACATAGACTGACAATACACTTCAGTACTGCCAAACGTATAAAATTTGATCTTTCGGTACTTTCCAAATTGTCACTATGACTTTTCATGGCTGTCAATACAAAACAAATGTTTTTTACTCTCTTTTACGATAAAGGAAGTATTGGATTCACCTCAAAAATTACAAATTGAGTTTTCAACAGATCTTCACGTTTTAGAGTCCCCTGAATTAATTAGTTTGTTCCATTAACTGAATAAAATAAATTAATTTTAAATCACTATAACATTAATTTTATCGAAAATATCGTTTTAATGTCAATCACATTTGAACACTTGTAACATTGTTTAATTCGGTAACTAGATTTTAAAAGCCGACTTTTCAATTTTGTTTGTTATCAACGAATTTCAAATTTAATAACTTTAATCGAATATTACTTAAAAGGGGTAGTAGTAGTAAAATAATTTTTCCTACAAAACTTTCTGCTTTTTTAACGATCTTTTCAACAATACGTTTTTCGACTTATGGTGCCATTTAAAATTTTGAAGTTCTGGACTTGTTGACAAAACTACTCATGATGCTGACTTTTTCGAGAAATAATAATATCACCATTAAATTCTTTAGTATGACTTTTATAATAAATTTTTTATCCCAACTCTCTACGACTCACCGTTCTTTAAAAAAAATACTGATACGGGTGGTCTCATTCACCCGGTATAGTGGAACTTGGCTCATTTCTATATCTTTAACGGCTTAAGTGCAATCAAGCTTTCCAGTACTGTTGACTCACTCTATATACAGTGTGCCCCAGATCGAGTGGGATTGCATGGGTAACTTTCTTATCATTGAAGATGGAGATTTGGTTAAATGGGCAAAGTTTTGCAGTTTCATATGCTGATTTAAAATCTGTTTGAAAAAGTTCAAAATGTCAAACCAGTCAGAAGTTATAAAAATACCAGTAAAATTAATTGTTTTTACATTTTAATCGAGCAGGTTTACATGGATCCAAACAAAAACAAACAATAAAATTATTTAAAAAACAAAACGTAATCCTGATAATCACATGAAATGATCAAAATGCTGGCCATTGTTACCTAAACATAGTTGACACCATTTGACGACACGACGGGTTACTTTACGCAAACTTTGTTATTGTTTTTCATCATAGCTACTTACCTACTTAATTATACATTTAAAAAGTAATATCACGATGTTTTTGTGCTTCAACTAGGCTACTTAGTACTGAATTAACATGTTACTAAGTATTATAGGAATTATATACAAAGGTTTTCTAAAATAAATTTTACCTAATTTTGTTTGGATCCATGTAAGCCTAAGTACCTACTTGATTAAAATGTAAAAACAATTAATTTTACTAGTATTTTTTATTCAATCATAAGTTATCTTACATCGTTAAATAGAGAATAACAAATTATTTTCAGTAACCTAAAAATCAAATATGGCGTCCATATAACTTCAGGAAGTTGATACGAGTACCTCAAAAGCAGCCATCTTGAATTTTCGTTCGACACCAATTTTAAATTGGTCTCATCGAAAACAGTGACTTTCATATGAATCTTTTTTTCGCATCTCTTATACGTATCAAGATATTTGACATACAAGAAAATGGCAGTTTTTAGTTTTTTTTTAATAACTTCTGACTGGTTCGACATTTTGAACTTTTTCAAACAGATTTTAAATCAGCATATGAAACTGCAAAACATTGCTCATTTAACCAAATCTCCATATTCAATGAAAAGAAAGTTACCCATGCAATCCCACTCGATCTGGGACACTGTACCACGAAAGTCAAAACCCTAACTAATCGGGACCAGAGCCAGTAGATATAGGAGAATACCGCCACGTCCGCCATGTTTATTCCTCTGACATATGCGTCACTTTGAGGTTTGTAACACAATTCCGCCAACGTGACGTTTATTGGCAATCCAAAACTTTACTTAAAATGTGCAAGACTGTAAGTCTATGTAAAATTCGAGGTTAGCAGGTTAGGTTTTGCGTCAGTTTTGTCACAAAATGACGCAATGACTTTGGGTCTTGCCAATTTCAAGTAAAATTTTAGACATAACTCAATCAGTTATTGCTGATGGGAACAAAAATGGCGGCGATGGCGGCATTTTCACTGATCAAAGAATGGCGGTACTCTCCTATGTACAGGGTGGCCAGATACGAATGCAAAGTGCTGTGTCTCGGAAACTATTCGTCGTAACGTCTTTCGGTAAAAAAAATTATGACCAAAGTGGCCAAAAGAAGACCGTGGAAAATATTTTCAGATTTCCAAGATGGTCGCCAGGGGGCGTAACCGGCATCTTAAACTTTTTAAAGTGATTTTCACTGAAATCCAGCTAGTAAATGTTACCAAAAAATATATGCGTTTTAAAGCTAAGCTTTACTCGAGTAATTTTTGTTTAACACTTTTTGATGTATCTATTAACATAGAGTGGTGGGGGGTAATTCAATGTTTTTTTAAATAAACAGCTGTAACTCCTAAACCACTGAACGGATTTTAACAAACTTGGTCTCGTTGGAAAAAGCATTTATTGTTCCATGAAACCCATCTTACCTGTGATATGTCTAATTCTTAGTGATGCCGCTAGACCGCGTTTTTTTGATATAATAACAGAAAACTGCAAAATTCTCTAAAAAATTAAATGCAATAATATGACTTTTTTCATAAAAATGTAGTGAAATGATACCTAAATAGGCTAGTAAAAACCATATCTCGATATCTTATTCGTAACCTGAAATATCGAAGACAGAAGATTTAGATATCATCTAATTTTAAAAAGACGCTATTACACCGGTATTTATTGTGATTTATTTGTCTTTTTTCAAGATTCAATGATAAAATTTCATAGTTAATCATTTTTAAATAATAAAAGTATTCTTAGTTCAAAAATTAAAACAAAAACGTGTAGGGGCATAATAATCAATGCAGCTAGTATGCAAGTGCAAGGTAGGCAGAATATGAAGAGTAGGCCATGGAGGAAAAATAATGCCTAAAATCAACTTGTCAACAAATATAAAAATTATACTTATAGAGACAGTGTAATTTGTTGTTCGTTGCACACACAAGTAAGGCCTTGAAACTATTAAAATGCCTTTTACAAATGATGAAGCTGTCGATATGATTCCGGTATATTTTGAATGTCTTCAAAATGCGGCATTGGCTCAAAGAGTATACAGAGTTCGATATCCAAATTGGCGTTTACGCGATGCCAGAATTTTTTCGCGTTTAGTGCAAAATTTGCGTAATACTGGCATTCGACCTCAGTTGCGAAGACACTCTGCTAGAACAACGGAAGACAATATTGTTAATGTCTTAGCAGACGTGGAATTGAATCCCCACGTTAGTACGGGAGCAATGTCTCGCGCGTTGGGTATATCACGTACTACTATTCTAAACATTTTAAAGGATCACAGGTAAGTTTTTATGTCACTAAAAATACTACCTTACATGTTTCACAATGTGTTTGTTATTTCAAATTTTTAGACTGCACCCATATCATATGGTTTTACATCAAGCCTTAAATCACGAAGACTTTGACCGACGGATAGATTATTGTTATTGGATGTTGGGCATGATTAGGGAAAATAGAGAATTTTTATCCGAAATTCTTTGGACTGATGAGGCCATTTTTAGAAGTGATGGAAACATTAATTTGCATAATATGCATTATTGGTCTGACAACAATCTCACTGGTTGCGCGAGGTTCAACATCAAGGCCATTGGAGTCTCAATGTGTGGTGTGGCATCCTGGGCGGAACTATTATAGGTCCCTATTTCTTTGATCAACCACTAAATGGTACCGTGTTCCTTGATTTTCTGGTAAACCAATTGCTTATTTTATTAGAAGATGTGCCCTTGCAATTACGGCAAATATGTTTTTGCAACTAGACGGTTGCCCAGCACATTTCTCAAGAAATGTGCGAGAACATTTAGATCTAACATATCACCAGAAGTGGATTGGGCGAGGAAGTCTATTTCCTTGGCCACCCCGATCCCCAGACCTCACCTGTTTGGACTTCTATCTATGGGGTCGGTTGAAAGATATTGTTTATCAAATTCCACCAACAACGAGAGACGACATGAAAATCCGAATACAGGAGGCCATTCGTAGCCTTTCAAGAGCAGAAATTGAAGCTGCTGTAATGTCCACGCATGAGCGGCTCCAACAATGCATCGAGTGTGATGGAAGACAGTTCGAGCATTTAAGGAGGCATTAGTTTTATTTCAAAATCGGCCCTTTTTTCTTATTATGCCCCTACACGTGTTTTTTTAATTATTTGAACTAAGAATACTTTTATTATTTAAAAATTATTAAATTATGAAATTTTATCATTGAATCTTGAAAAAAGACAAATAAATAACAATAAATATCGGTGTAATAACGTCTTTTTAAAATTATATGATAACTAAATTTTCTTTCTTCGATATTTCAGGCTACGAATAAGATATCGAGATACGGTTTTTACTAGCCTATTTAGGTATCATTTCACTACATTTTTATGAAAAAAAGTCATATTATTGCATTTAATTTTTTAGAGAACTTTGCAATTTTCTGTAATTATATCAAAAAAAACGCGCTCTAGCGGCATCACTAAGAATTAGACATATCACAGGTAAGATGGGTTTCATGGAACAATAAATGCTTTTTCCAACGAGACTAAGGGCTTTAACGGATTTTAACAAACTAAGGGCCGGTTGCAGAAAGCAATGTTAAGTCTGGTGTTAGCTAACATTGCGTCAAAGTGAACAAAATCGCATCAAATTTTGTTTACTAATGTATTAGTTACCATAAGCATTTGAGATTTGATTCGTTTTTTGTTCACTTTGACGTCGCGTTATCTAACACCAGACTTAACATTGCTTTCTGCAACCGGCCCTTAGTTTTTTAAAATCCGTTCAGTGGTTTAGGAGTTACAGCTGTTTATTTTAAAAAAACATTGAATTATCCCCCACCACTTTATTTTAATAGATAAGTCAAAAAGTGTTAAACAAAAATTACTCGAGTAAAGCTTAGCTTTAATAAGCATATATCTTTTGGTAACATTTACTATAGGTGGATTTCAGTGAAAAATCACTTTAAAGGTTTAAGATGGCGGTTACGCCCCCTGGTGACCATTTTGGAAATCTGAAAATATTTTCCGCGGTCTTCTTTTGGCCACTTTAGTCATAATTTTTTCTACCGAAAGTCTCTACGACGAATAGTTTCCGAGATACAGCACTTTGCATTCTTATCTGGCCACCCTGTACACTGCATCGGGACCTGGGCAAAACGCCGAATCTTATTTTAGTGCCCAAAACGCCGAATTCGTTGGCGTGGACAAACCGCCGAAAATGCCCAAAACGCTGGTGGACAGATCGCCGAAAATGAACCAATCGCCGAAATAGTTATCGTCGAAACGCCGAAAATGCCCAAAACGCCGAATTCTCTCGGTGGAAATGCCGAAAATGCCGAATGCGGTCAGTGGACATATCGCCGAAGATGCACAAATTGCCGAATTAGTTAGCGTGGACAAACGCCGAATCCTGTAGGTGGACATATCGCCGAAAATTCCCAAAAGGCCGAATTAGTTGTCGTGGACAAAATGGCGAAAAAGCCCATATCACCGAATCCTGTTGGTGGATGTGGATCTGGTAAAAATTAAGGATGCGGAATATTCATTTACGGCCAAACAAATCGCTAGAATTGTTTTGAAGTTGTTAAATATGATTGTAATTATTTTTTAAATTACCTACATCAATAATAAATTTAGTTAGCAATTGCTGCCAGCATAAACAACACACCTATAATCTAATAGTGGATGTTCTAACAATTGTTTATATCCCGTGTGCAATTTTTGTGATTTGAGTATTATATTAGGAGTGGTCTCATTTTGTTACTTATACTGGGACCCGCGACTGGAATGAGGGAGGGGGCTATTTGGGGATAACGTATTATTTTAAAATACAACTAAAATTAGTATGTTTTAAAAACCAGAATATCTATTTCCATGTTCTATATCGTGCATATACAGTGACCGCCGAAAAGTCGGCATTAAATGGGAAACATTTTTATTTTTGATTTTTTAAAAAACTTTTTACGGCAATCATTTGCGCTTCTTTGAAAATCTATTTATCCCCTATCAGATATACCGAGTTTTTTTAGTTAGTTAGAAAATGGCGTTTTTCGAAAATGTCAAAATCCGAAAAGTACTATTTTTCAATTTTTCTGAAATTAAGTAACATTTCAATGAGATTCTTTTTGCGTGTGTTAGTTTTAGCTAACTGAACAATCTCAAGGTCTTAAAACAACTTTTTTCTTTAACTTTCACAAAAAAAAATTCAGTTTTCTAAATATTTTTCAAGATTTCACATACCAAGACGTAATTTTAAGATTAATTTTTGTTAGGTGAAGACTTTAAAAATTTATAATTTGAAAAATAAGAGAAAATATTTATCATTCCTTTAGATTTTTATTATTTATCTCGAAGTAATATGTCCGCATAATTTTTACGTTTTTGATGCAAGGCGCTTTCTAGGAGAAATATTTTTCAATGATAATTAATATCTATTTAAATGGCTTCTAAAAACTCTAATCTGTCCTTGTTAATAAATTACTGTGTAAATGTTCTTTTACAGTTGTTTCAACGAGGAGATTTTTCTTTATTCAGTTTACATCTTCTAAACATTTATTATTTTTGCTTCAAAATTTTGAGCCAGAATTTTGTATCTAGATAGAAAATCACATTTTAAACATCTTTTTGTAATTTCTTTCCTTATCTTGGCTAGTAAATGCATTTTGGCCATTATTTTCAAAAAATGTAAAATTTTACAGATAACGGAAGTAACCTAACAAATTTTGTTTGGCCCAATTGTAATGTTTTTCAACCACGTCCGATCGCCAGGGTTTTGAACCAAAACACTCTCAACAGTAATTATATATGTAATGATAATTTTAACTAGATTCACGAATCGTCCACTCGTGAGATTTCTTAATAGCAACAAAGATGGGTGTTAATCTAGTTAAAATTATTAAAAAAATATATTACCACGAATGTAATTCGGCGTGATTATTTTTTAAACAGTCCAAGTTGTAGATAGGGTTTGATGGAGTTTCCAGATGAGTGTCCTGTTATTTTTAACAACTGCTGCCCACCTACTCCCACTTTTAGCTAGTTCTGTTACAGCAGCAGAACGATTTATGAAAAAATAGTCGCTGTAATCAGCTACTAGCAAATAGTCAGTGTAATTTTGATGCTACTAGCAAATAGTCAATGTAATTTTGATGCTATTAGTCGATTTCAAATTCTTTCTTATTACTATTGGCTGATAGAAATGTTTAAAAATAATCAGTTATAATACCATGAGTAGTCAAAGTTATGTCGCATATTTTTGCTGTGGTATCACGAATGTCTATTGCGCTTAGGTTCGATTAGGACGAGTGCGCGAGTTCTAATCCTAAGCGCAATAGACATGAGTAGTCATACCACCGCAAAAATATTCTACGTAGCTTTGACTAAGAATGGTATCGAGGGACTATTCAATGAACCAAACTACTTTTTCAAATTAGTTTTCAGTAAATCTAGCACACTGGCGGGGGTGTCAATGGGGTCAATTGACACCCCTTGAGTCTGTTATAAAATGTATTCTGATAAAAAGTTGACTATTTTGTTTTAATTATAACCAAAACGCACCCTTATAGCATCCCGTAATTTAAATTTGAATTTGCTTAAATGCTTTTTCCACATTCTTCATTTTTTAAAAATTGCAATAGGTACAGTCGTGTTCAAATAAATCTTGGACAATGTGTTTTCATATGTAGGTTGAGTTAAGAATTGAAGAATATCTCCATGAATTTCCTGCTATAAGAAAGAGTTACATTAAACTTTGACAGTTAAATGAGATCTGTAACTCTTTCTAATAGCAGGAAATCCATGTAGATGTTCTTCAATTCTTAACTGAATCTTACATATGAAAAAAACATTGTCCCAGATTTATTTGAACACGACTGTACAAATTTGCTCTCACCCCCTAGCGTTGGTGGGGGTTTCGTCACTCGTTGATGTCGGTTCTGTGACCTGTCTAGTGTCTACTAGTCGCCACTAGAAAAAACAATAAACTGCATCTGGTGCGTCGTGACTGGCGTATTTTGGAATTTTGCTAATAATATAATGTTTTCATTGTTTTTTTTAATTGTACAACTAGTTCGAGTTTAAAATATTCAAAGCCGGCAAAATTTTAATTTTAACGGTATACTCGTATACATAACCATTCCTATTTTCTAACATTTTCGCTAATCTTGCCATGGGTACAAAGTATCACTTTTTAAAATTGAGTGAAGTTTCAAAACGTCGCACTTTTTGCAATCAGTTGTAAAAAGAAAGCTATTTCACACCAGTGATGAAGTAGGCTATTTATAAAACGAGTGAGGAAATGCCCCATTTTGTTACACAAAATAAGCATTTCCTAAACTCGTTTTATAAATTGTTATTTCAAATTTATTCGCTTTGCTTGTTTAATTTTTTAGAATGGCGCGACCTTCTAAAAAATAAACAAATATTAGACGCTTTTATACAAATACCAAAAATAAGCGCCCTTCATGTCAATCAGGATAAGACGGTAGAAATTCAAAATCCAGAGAAAGCAGATAATTTGTCAACAACTTCCACAGAAAACTGAAACCGCATCCACCTCTATTCCTGCGATTAGTGGGAAGATCGAAAGTTTGTCAAACGACATCGGAGCTTATTTTGACAGCACTGATAGACTTCTTAAGAGTTCTTCTGATTTAAAGAAAAAATAATTATTGGTGAACCCTTACGTTCCTTGAAAATCGTACGCATTTCCTTTCTCGGAAAAACTAATTACATGGGAAAGTAATTACAGATATTTTAATATTAGTTATTTGGATAAATATACTTGGATTGTCTATTCGTATATAAAACGAGAAGTGTTTCTGTAAAATTTTCTTGAAATGGAGCACCTTAAGTGGCTTAAATTGTTTTTTCATGTTCAAACACGCATATCTGGAAGCAGTTGAATTTAAAGCTATGAAGTAACATTTCAAAAGAAATTGCAAATGTTGATCGCCCTGTATATCAGCAACACCCAGAACCACCATTTTTCTATTTCTTCATTCAATTGTTTTTTGTTTACAGCAGCCGCCTGAAATTCAGAATTTTTGCATAAAATTGTTAATATCACCAAAACAGATGACGTTAGACGCATACAACTTGATGCAAAACTTTCAAGTTACCTAACATAGGACATTCCATTTAAAGAAGTAGGTAAGTTTGATTCGTCACACCTTTTGAGCCACCCTGTACAATAAAAACTGTTTAGTAATGTGCAACCCCTTCGCACCTACAACTTTTATATACAAAATATTTATGTAAGTTACATAGTTTTAGAATACCCCCCCCCCCTACGTTTCCGGGCCCTATGTTTATTTTACTTTTCACCTTAGCATAGCCAGAGCGGTTTATTGTCTTTGTAATAGTGTAAAGTATACTTTTTCTGTTATTTTTCTATAGCCATGTAGCTAAAATAGCGGTTCGGTAACTTGCTTTTTTATTTGTTGAAATCGAAAAGAAAAATAAATATTGTACTCGTATATTGTACTGAAAAATATGTGTTTAATTTTTACCTCTTTTATTCTAAATATCTACCTAGTACCATCCCATAGTAGGCAATACCTACCTAAACTATTAATTTAACCTTACTGTTCAACCTACAAAAATCAGTTACCCCCCCCCCCCCAAGGAAGTCTCTGGATCCGCCTATGATCTAGTAACAAACTACGCAATTTCTATAGTAACAGAACACTAATATTGCCTTTTTCTAATAAAAATCACATTTGTTTAAAATATTGACTATACCACTAGTGGAAATTGTCGATTATTTTCACTACTGTAAACTGTCAATATACATAGTTCACGCTAATTGTTGCAAATAACAAAATACTAAATTATGATTGGTTAATAGTTAACATGAAGGGGGCGAGTTGAATAGTCATTAAAACTGTGTGATGCCAACTGTTTGGCAATCACTGTATTTACTGCAAGTTTAATCTAATAAAAAAGTGATAATTAATAGTCATTGAATCCAAAATGGTGGACTTGAATTTTTTTATTAAAAACTAAACATCATAACAAAACATAAACATCAGGTTAGGTTTTCCGTCAGTTTTGACACAGACTGACGCAAAACCTAACCTGCTAACCTCGAATTCGATATAGACTTACACTGCCACCACATAAATAAATGGCGCCAAAATGATAACCATTCAAAAACGTTCGATCATTTATGAAGGCACTGTACCTTACTTTACTTTGCACATCCCTTCTTGCCCCTAGGGCGTCTGATAATGATAGTTAATGCTGGTAAAATTTGTCGCCAACCTTTCACGACTACTCTGTATATGCTGAGAAATTAATATTTTCGGCAGGTTTACCGCTTTTTACTTCCTTTTACAATAAAGGGAAGTAAGTTATTGGATTCACCCCATAAATTCGAAATGAGTTTTTTCAAAAACGGCTTAAACGATTTTTTTCAAACCTCTCATTTTTATTACATTTTTAATGTGTATTGATGTGAGATAAGTGATTTTCCAGTTGAATACTTCTAAAATGGGTTTCTTTGTTTTTTTCTAGCTTTTTTTAATTAACTCCTATTTTAAATAGAACACCCGGTGTATTATATTTTTTAATTCAGCTTAAAATTCTAGAGAAAATTTGTCTCTTCACCTAACGCTGTATTTTGCACCGTTTTTGTAGAATTTGTAATTTTTAAAATTTTTGACAAATGCTATAAAAATCTAAAATAAAATTTTGGCTGATTATAAGATCACTGTAAAAGGTAGTTGTGTGCGTGTATCACACCAGATTTTTTATGGAGTATAATTGTATAATACTATAATCCATTCAAGTTATTCAGGAAACTTCAGTGACGTAAGAGTCACTATCAGTGGGTTAATATAAAAATCGCTAGTGGGGTGTTAGTAATTTTGCAATTTATGTTGGCGCCATTTTCAATTTAAATTTCAAGTTTTTGCGTTTTTAACTTTCTCTTTGACATTTGAATTATTGAAGTACATTTGATTAATTTGGTTGCATATATAATATAAGATCATTTACTAAAATTATACAGTGTGTCCACAGGGTAGCTCTTGCTTTTACGAAAACAGTTTAACAACAAACTCTATTATATTTATTTTTCTATGGCAATAAACGATTAAATGGCATTCAACTTGAAGTATAGTGTCAAATTCGAGGTTAGAAAGTTAGGTTTTGCGTCAATTTTGACACAGACTGGCGCAAAACCTAACCACTTACAGTGCCACCAACATACTATTCATACGTTGTATACTCAGCGTACACACATCAAACAAGTAGAGACACTCATTCCAAATGTTGAAACCTGTCTAGAGTGCCTGGGACGGTAACTCGGGGGTATTTCTAAACTTGGCTATCAGATGGCAGCACAAAATTCTACCAAGAGAGCTAGTTACTAGCTCTGCTACCAATCATATGTGATAAAGTAGTGGCGCCATCTGTTAGTACCATCGGAAAGTACCCCCCAGGATCCGTTCAAGGTCATCCAAATCGGTATTTTGACATCAAAGGAACCGACAGTGAGTGTCTATACTTGTTTGATTTATGTACGCTGTATAACCATGACCATTCAAAAACCAGCTGCAAAAACGTTCGATCATTTCTGAAGGCACTTTATTTGTTAAAGTACGTTTTTTTCCTATAAAAATTTTCAAGGTCAAGATAAAATTGGTAAAACTGCTTTTTTTTAATTATTAGAAAAATTATTTTCGTCAGTTTTTTCTGTAAATGACTTGTGTCATTTTGACATTTAAAATTAAATTGTCAGCTTTTCTTTTTTGAAAATGAATACGCGTAAAAAACAGAATCTTTTGAAATTAAATGTAAAAAAAGCAATTCTGAGGTGTGCACAGGAACTGTTGTATTTACAGCCTAACATGGCAGAAGAAGAAGTTTACGAAAGATTACCTATAAACAAAACTCCTTTAATGCCAGATTTTAAATTTCCCACCAATTTTTAGTTCTAAAAAGTTACTAAAACAAATTTTACCAAAATATTTTTTTAAAGGAATCCAAGTAATGCCAACCTAAACCCTAAATTCTTTCACCTTCAAAATTTTTATAGGAAAAAAACGTACTTTACTTGGTAATTCAATTTTAATGGTCAATGCTTAGCAACCGTTTGACTACCAATTACCAATGGAAGAGTAGATCTTTAAAAACTAGCATCACTCCAGCGCCATGGTGCGTAGTCTCGTGTAGAGTGCTGTATTAACCAGGCAAGCTTATCCCACTAGATTTTGTGTCACAGGAATTTTAGCGCCAAGCCGTTGGCTGCGCTGACCGGTAACCGTGCGTTCTGTCGTCTGTCAACTAAGCAAGACTAGAAACCGTTGGAGTACGTACTGCTCGATCCAGACAAACAATGCATCCTGATTTAAATCTTGGTGCATTCCATTACGATGCTAATTATAATTACAGTCTTCATCCAAGTGTGGTTATTTAAATCTATAGGTGTTGTTCTGTGCTGTCAACTGTATCTGTCAGTTCTGTCACTCGTCACTGTTGTTTGAACTAAGGTACTACTAAAGTTCTCTAATTTGAACCACGTGCGTGTTAGTTAACAGTATTTTCGTTTCGATTTTTTCTGCTTTCTCTTTATCTGATTAAAAACCAATCTTTTTCAAGACGGATTAAATTAAATGACATGATTGTTGTTTTTCCGACTTACCGTATGCTATTTGGAAAGTAACTAGAATTTAAATTTGCCACCATTTTCAGTAACTCAAAATGGCGGATAAGCTTGCTCGTATAAATATAGTACCTTAGTCTCGTGGACGCACGGTACCTATATTAAAAAATTATGTTCTTACTTTGTTTCACTAAAGTTACGATTCATATTTAAGTTTAGCAAAATGACAAATAATATGCCATAACCTTACTTAAAGTTTGACGATACTAACCGTTAAGTACAATCACCTGAAATAACATAGGTTTTTTTCCTATAAAAATTTTCAAGGTCAAGCTAAAATTGGCAAAACTGCTTTTTTTAAATTATTAAGAAAATTTATTTTCATCAGGTTTTTCTGTAAACGACTTGTGTCACTTTGACAATTGAAATTAAATTGTCAGCTTTTCTTTTTCGAAAATGAATACGCGTAAAAAACGGAATTTTTTAAAATTAAATGTAGAAAAAGCAATTCTGAGGTGTGCAAGGAACTGTTGGATCTGGTACTTAGTACTTATCAAGTACATTCAAAATTTTGCATTGGACACTGTAATAAATGTCACGGGAGTTTCCTAAATGGATTATACTTTCTGATATTTGCGTGACAGCAATGACGCGCAGTTTCGTCACATCACAACACAGCATTTGTTCGAAGTAATTTTTAAGCACTATAGGTTAGGAATACCGTATACATACGCAACTATTTGTAGGAAACATCGTATACATCGGCAGATGTTGGAAATAAAAATGTAGGTATGCTCGGAAATTAATAGTTCCGGCAGGTTTGCCGCTTTTTTATCGTGTATTTTCCAACATTCGCGTGACAGCAATGACGTGCAGTTTCATCACACAATTCTACGGCGAACACCGGCCAGTGTATAGAATTGGAAGTGGAGCAATTTTTGAGCAAAATGCACCGATGTGGGCGTAACCATTGCCACCCTTGCGGGAGTTAGGACGGAGTGTCCAGCCCCTGTAGAATACATGCACGGCCGCTTCCTAGTTTCACCCTCAAGGTCACCGCTTTCTGGTCAATATTCCATGAGGTCGTGATTTATTCCGCGCTGCTCTATATTGGCACCTTAACCGCCAACTTGACGAACGTTTTTCCACAAGGGCCGCTTTTTACGCCGCATTTGCGGCCTGCAATTAACACCGCGCTGCTAAAGAAGAAAACGCAATACTCAAGACACGTTGATGCATAGGGGAACGAGGGGAGGGCGCAATTTGAGACGACTGACGCCCCTTCGCCTGCGGCTGGGTGTTCTGTGTATACGCCGTATCGGACCGCGCTTCAAAAGTGTCGCAACAAATTTAATAAAATGGGCTTAAATGGTTCAAATTAATTTTTAATAAATAACAGGTATTTAATAAAGGCACTGTGTGCCTTACGAAGGAGCTGTTTGCCAAAACCGACGTGCCAGGAATTTTAGAAAGCACGCAGCAGCTGTCACTGTGTAAAGTGTGTTTAGGACGGCGCGTGCAAAAGCCTGGCCCCGTCAGCAACGAGTGGCGTGGTTTGTGTGTCGGTCGCCCGCCTGCGTTCCGAGAGTGCACCCGGAGCTGTTCTTACGCATCACGCCCAATTGTGCAAATTTCATTACCCCCGTTGGTGTAACAAGAACTGGTGCATCGGGAAACGGTCGGAAAACATCTGAAAGTGGGTGAAAGGCGCCTCGTGCCGAAATTTTCTTGGGAATCGATCAAGGCGGCGTGTAAAGCACCGTTCACAACAGCCAATAATTGAAAGAAGTGCAATGAACATGCATAGACATTGCCATTTTGTTAACAATAATGAGTTCTGAGGTAGAAACATCAAAGGCAGACTACGTGCAGAACACAAGCCAGGTGAGTGCCGGCGCGGGCCCAAGTAGTTCTTAGTTTAGGGCGGGCAAGGATTGAAGTGGGCTGTGGGAGTTACTTTGTCCCATTTGGAGATAGGAGGTCGAACTTTAGCTCCATCCAGGGGTCGGAGCGCCGCGCGACAACGCTGCCTGCTTTGTGTGATTCTGGGTTGCTCCGGTGCAACGAGGACGCGCTAAAAGTGCGGCAGTCAGCGGGTGGCAGTTGGCGAGTATTTGTTTGGGCACAGGCATTGTGCTTTTTCCGTTTGCGAGCCGGACGTTATGTTGTTATGTAACATAAAACATGATTCTATTATTCTAGAATGTCACACATCTACATAATAAACACGCGACGATTAGCGAGCTCACACTTGCATACATGCTCTTAAATATCGAAGACGAGAACCGGACTACAAGGAAATTTTGGATGTGTAAACATTCATTTTTATTTATTTTCTGTGGTACTTACATATTAATATTTTATTCAGAGTTCGGTAACGATGCGGGGTGAAAGATGTTTCTAAACCTATGAGAGTTCCATAACCTTCGTACCTACTACCTAGGTACCTAAAATATTTTTGATTTTAAGGATGGTTCAAAAAAGTGTGGCGAACCAAACTTACTTTTTCAAATTGAATGTCCTATATTTAGGTGTCTTAAAAGTTTTGCATTGAAATACTAATCATTTTAATATGAAGTTGCATGGATCAATTGTTTTGGAGATATTAACGATTTCGTGCAAAAAAATCTACTTGAAAACAATTGAACGAGAGAAAACGTTACCAAAAAATCATTATTTGTGTGAATTATAGTCTAGATCTGATATAACGAACTTGCAGGGGAATTTAAAAATGCTCTTCATAAAGGAGGGAACACTACTAAAAGGCCTTTTAGCATTAGCTTGATTCACTAAAAATGACGTTTTATAAATCAGAGTGTTAAAAGTGAAATCATCTGTTTACTTTTAGCACATGTGCTAAAAGTATACAGCGGGTGTTGAATTTAGAATTTTAAACAGGAAGTGAGGTTATAAAGTTATTCTAGTTACTTCTTTCGTTCGAGGTAAAGTGTTTTTTTTTAATAATTAAAGCATTATGTAATGAATAAACTAAAATGTGTACTATTATAATTGCCTTTGATAACTAACTTTGACAGCTATCAGAGCTGTTTAAGATAATTTAAAAAATGATTTAAATCAAAGATCGTTTTTAGATTTAAAAATGTTTTACAATTGAAATCATTTTAGGAAAAATTTAAATATTTTTAAACGATTTAAATCTTTTTTAAAGCTTTAAATCTTTTTAAAAGGTTTGAATCCTTTTAAAGATTTTAATCAAAAAGTAGATACTGGTAGGTATTTAAATCAGCAATCAAACTTGTATTTTATGTGTTCCTAAAACATAAAAATATGACGTCAATAAATCTATGTTTTAAAAATCTTATATAATAGTGTGAAATAAATAAAAAAAGCATTAAAACCCAAACTAAGAAGTTAATTAAAATTGAATTGAGTTGTCCTCAAAAGTATTATTAGTCTAGCTAAAAAGTCTATTTAACATTTTAGCTAGGTTTTTCTTTGTTTGTCCATTTCAGACTGATTACACTTCATGTTGCAGAAATCAGTAACAACAGTTGCCATAATAAAGTATGTATGTGCATGAATGTAAGATGTATGAGTATAAGTGTTGTACGGTGTATGGTGTATGTAACCATTGTAGCCAAGTTTATGGCGAATACTGTTGCTGTATAGTGTATTGTATAAATATATGTATAAAGAACAAAAATACGCTTTTAAATAATTTTATTGAAAAATACAAAACAAATCATATATAACTAATAACGTAATAACTAAAGAACTCATCAAATAACAAAACACATTTTTTAGGTACTTTATGAAAATGTAAACATCTTTTAAATATTATTTGATTTTAACAAAACAAAATTTTCGAAGTTTTTGTCGGTCAATGGATGCCAACGTGGAGAATCAATAAAAATAGCAAAGGAGAACATTCGCTCCACGGGGGGCGAAGAAGGTAAAATGCAATTCTATTTTATAAGCATTTTCTTTAAAGTAGCATATTTGTTTAATATGCCTAAGTCATTGGAAGGGTCCTGCAGATACTGAAGAAATTGTAATTCAAATTCCTGGGAAACTGACGGTGGTAGACAGTAGACATTTCTGACATAGTGCTTAATTTAAAAAAAATCTTCAACTTCAATGAATAGATATGCCATGTAAAAAGCTTTAAATCTTTTACAGAGGTATTTAAATCATTTTAGAAAGATTTACATCGTTTAAAAAAAGATTTAAATATTTTTAAAAATTGAAATCATTTTGAAAAGATTTAAATCTTGATTTTTAAGTAAAAATCAAAGATGCTTTTCAAAAAGACTTAAATCATAAATCAAAAATTATTTTCTGAAAAAAGATTTAAAATCAAAGTATGTATTAAATAAAAAAAAGTATTTAAATAAAAAAAGATTTCAATCTCTCTGATTTGTGACAGCTCTGACAGCTACCGAATGCAGAAACAGTCACGGCCATCTCTTTATTATGACATAAATGATAACTGCCATAAATGCAAACCTTTGTTAAATCGACATTATGGATAATAACAGTAATTTTAAGGCCGTAGAAAAAAATGTTGAGTGCAAACTTGTGCATAAACATCCACTTTTAGCACTTGTTGCACAAATAGCTATTGTTTTAAATCTGCAGTGATGAACGTCGAAATTAAAGTGAGGGAAATAGGCAGTGAAGTAATCCATTGCTGTACGATTTTTTAAAGTTGACGGAGTGATAGAAAGTGGCAACATAACCTGCAAGAATTGGTTAAACATTTTTAATTCCACGATTTTTCGATTAAACAAACCAACTGTAGTCTTCGTCTGAAGTTCATTTTTATCTCTTATGTGGTCAAGTAAATTTCCTATTCGATTTTAGTTTAAAAAAAATATCGGCAATGAAGAACATCGAAATCGTCATTAAAATACGAGAAATCGGCAGTGAAGTAATTGATAGTTTTACGAATTTTGATGTTGCCGAGATGACAGATGGGTGATAGAGAAGGTCAACATACCCTATAAGAGTTTTGTTTTTAAATTTCACGGCTTCGTAAAAACCAAAACGTGCCCCTCGGCACTGAAGTTTCTTTTTATCTCTCATGTGGCTTATTTACTACATTCCACATTCGTGATAAAAAATTCAACGTAAATGCCTTGGTATACAAATAACTCTTATTTAACATTCTGTCGCAAGGGTGCGTAAACTAGGGGCCGCGACAAATGACTCGGGCGCGATTGTAAACACAATTTAATTTTAATTGTAAGAGAATTTAGTTTTCTTTTCATATTTCATATACATTTATTAATTACGATGTATGTATTTCTGTCATTACTACGAGAGTAACACGCTAAGAACCCAACTAGCACCATAGACCCGTAAATGAGTGAGCAAATTTGCATTCGTTTCAATTTTCCCACTCAAACCATCGGGAAATATCACAAGTTTTGCATTCTAATATTACTTTTCTAGTATTCTATTTAGCTTGTGCGTTAGGAAAAGATCACGGATCATGGAGCAAATTATAACCAAAGAATACTAGGTATATTTAAGTAAATACTCGTATAGTAGTACTCTTTTGTAAGTACAGCAAACTAGGGTAGTAATGTTTTGTGAAAGTCGCGGCCATCAAGCTGCAATGTCACCGCTACGTAACCACAACGTCATTGGAACGTAGCCGAATAAGTTCCAGGAATGTCAGCTAAACGTTGCGGTTACCAAAAAGTATTTCCTATTTTGGTCACGTGAACGTAATGGGAATGTTCCTACTACGTTCCCGGGACTAATAACATAATAACAAAGCACCTTAAAGTTCCTACAATAGTCGTGGATACGTTCCACCGACTAATTGTGCTGTTTAAGAATCCCTTCACTCTATTCAGCGCGACCGTAGCTTTGTCTACAGTGCGCGTTTTCGCACTGACTCCAGTCATTGAATGTCTACGACATTGCTCGTAACACACAAACCACATTGAATGAAATTTATACATAGATACAAAACACTTTTTATTAATTTTCTTATTTTAATTGTAAAATGTCATATTTATTTTGCATTCATATGATTGTATAATTTGATTAATTTATTGATATATGATGTTATTTCTATAACTGTTTTTATTCTGGTATTCATGTTACTATTACGTTTCGACACTTGCACTGTATGCAGAAAACTAATTTTAGAAGTAGTAGTTGAATTTTACACTCGAAAGGTAATCTACGAAGAACAATTTTTTGTTAACGTTTTTTCATTGAATTGTTACAGCCGCAGCCTGAAATTCAGCATTTTTTAAATGTAAAATTGTTAATATCTTCAGAACAGTTAACTTTGACACTACAACTGTAGGTATATTAAAATGATTAAGAATTCAACGCAAAACTTTTAAGCTACACAAATATTAGAGCGTTCTATTAGATAAAAAAAAGTAAGTTTGGTTCATCATACTTTTTTGGATCACCCTGTATAATCAAAATTATTTTACTGGGGTGCAACCTTCGTACCTACAACTTTACATAAACATATATAAAAAATGTCATGTCACTGTCGTAGTTTTATAAATTTCCGTAAATTTCTTAAGCCCCCGCAACATTGACGGAGCTTGTATATCGTTTTCTGATTAAAATTATGTTTGTATTTTAGATACCTATACTAGAAACTGTTGTCATTTAAACCGCATATAATTATTAAAATCATCTTGCACATTTTTTATAAAGAAAACAGCGACATTATTGCGCAAGTAATGTTCTGGCATTTGTAACATAGGTAAGCTTTAAAACCATAGCGATATGGATCACTTGCACCTTTCCATATAAAACAGCCAACAAACACCAACACCTAATTAGAAATAAATATTTTACAAAGTGACCGTAGAGGGATTTAAACCTACCTCCACGATCTCGTACGCCTACAAGTGAACGACTGGTCTCGAGAGAGGGTCATTTTTATTTTCGCAAATAAACGTGCTTATGCCACAGCTACATCCATTTAAGTAGTCCGAAGTTTATATGTTAAAATATACTTAATTGGTTTTTTCTTAATATGAAAAATATTTTACGAACGCGTAAGAGCTCGTTATAACATCTAGCTGGGGCAGGAACCGACATTTGCCTTTATACTTATTTGATTTTTGTTTCATGGTATACTCTCTCTCGGGCTGTGTGAAATAAATCTAAAATAGTTCAAAATCAAGGGCGTACGCCCCTGGCTTTATTACTGGAATCTAGTACAGTCGAACCCCCATTCAGTGAACTCCTATTTAATGATTTTTATCTACTACAGTGTGTAAAATTGACTTTTAGTTGGCAGTTTTAAGTTTGCAAAACGACTGTTTAATATCATGTTTTAATTAGTTTACGTCGTCAGTAGTCAGTGTTCTAAAATTGTTAACCACGCAAAATTACGACCGGTTGCTAGTAATCCTAATTTACATAAAAAAAAAATTATTTTCCGTGTTTTCTAAATTCTATCGTAGATAAAATATTGTACGAAACACATGTGTAAAGCATCTTTAGTCACTCGCAGGGCTGAAAACGCTCGCTCATTCGCGTTTTAACTTTGCCCTACTCGTGACTAAAGACTAGCTTTACGCACTTGTATCGTAAATTACTATTTCTATTTAGAGATGATTTTATTAGGACTTTGATCTTCGTGCTAAATTGCGTGTAAAACACCTCTAAATTATGATGTTCAAATTCTATATAATGATGTTTTTCCAACAAAATTTTACCCCAAGTACTTAGGAATACAGAGAAGGTTTTGAGCTGATTTTCTTAGAATTATTTACCTGTTTTTACCTTTACCACTACTAAATTGCTAAGCGGATTATAGGATTTCTTAGAAGTTTCTACAGTACAGGCTTTTAATATTGTTACTAAGAATTCCCTCCATTTAAATGCATAAATTGTAAGCGAATTATAGAATTTCTTACGGCTTTCTATATGCATTCTAAATTTTTTAAGTATAAATTCATATAATAAACTTTCTGCATAGTGATGTTTTTGTGGGGATTTTTGAATATCACTATATGGGAGTTCGACTTGTAGTATACATATTGATTTAAGGGGTGTGTAAAAAACCGGTGAAGAGTGTTTAGAAAAAATTTGTTAGCGCATGTCTTACATAATATGTTATATTTAGCGACACGTTTAAACGTCTAAAGATGCTTTACTCAGTAGTTAATAAACACAAAACACAAATAAACAGTAAGTGAATTGAGGTAAATTGGAGGTTAAACTTGACAGCTCCAAGTGCTACAAACTACGCCCTACGAAACGTAAAAAAATAGTCAAACCTCCCTTGACTCGTTTTATTTTTAGACACCCTTTAATTATCTGGCACATGAGAAATTTGAAGCTTCTAAGCCATTTGTGAACCTTATAAAGATTATGTGTCTTAAAACAGTTGACGTTAGACCCGTACAACTTTATGTTAAAATGATTAGTATTTCAATGTAAAACATTTACAGCCGGTCTTATAAAGGCCACTAATCTGACGTTAACTTTAATTCTCTGTTAAAATAAATAAAAGCGCATAAAAATTTGTTTACTAATGAATAATACGTCATGAGCGCCAAGGTTTTGATGAGCTTTTGTTTATTAGTAGCTTCAGCGTACTTATTCGAACGTTTTGTCCGTCCGTCCGTCTGTCTGTCTGTCTGTCTGTCTGTCTGTCTGTCTGGATCGCCTGTAACTTTCGAACGGCTACAGATATCGAAATTTTGAAAGGGGGCAAAGCTGTTGCTAAGGTCCCGAGCACCTTTATGCGCTATTTGGTTTTGGCGAAAGGTGGCGATTTTCCACTTAGCAAAATTTCCAAGCATTGTAGCACAGTGGCGGCTTGTCCACTTGGCGCCATCTACAGAAGTTCGGTGGTCACGTTTTGAACTACACATTCTGGGTGCACTATAATACTTAATGTTTTCGCAGTGCTGAAGCTACTCTTTAGACCTGTACTTGAGCAGTTTATTTTAACAGCGATTTAAAGTTAACGTCAGATTAGTGACCTTTATAAGACCGGCCGTTAGGCTATGTAAATATATTAGGGCATTCTATTAAAAAGGTACTTTTTATTCGTCATATTTGTTTGAGCCACCTTGTATAATCAAAAATAGTTGACTAATGTGCAGTACCTTCGTACGTACAATTTTTATGTCCGCATTGTAGCCAGACCATGTACCTATGTACTTATATTTTCTATGTAGTGTGTCCAGCATATCGCGTTTATTACCTCGTTTGTTAAATTAGGCAAAACAATCACCATCCAAACTGCTGCTGTGATTCATCTACATTCAAATTCTAGTATTTTTTACCGAATCTTCACTCCAGTCCAGAGTCAGTTTTTCTTTTCTTTTGGTATACAGTCAGACCTCGCCGTTCGCGGCTTTGCGGTTCGCTGATTTGATTTTACGCGGGGCACCTTTGTACTCCCTTTTCTTTGCCGTTCGCGGATAGAATTGCGAACGTTAACTGTTTCAACTTTCACACACTAACGGCCGGTCTTATGAAGGCCACTAATCTGACGTTAACTTTAATTCGCTTTTAAAATAAAACAAAAGCGCATATTTTTTTTTTACTAATGAAAAATGTGTCATAAGCGCCAACGTTTTGATGAGCTTTTGTTTATTTTAACAGCGATTAAAAGTTTACGTCACGGTAGTGACCTTCATAAGACCGGTCTTAAGTAAATAAAGCAGACGTAAGCGGTTTATGTCATGAACATCTGAATAACTTTATTTATCACGAACTTGAAAACGAGTATCGAGTATTGTAAAATTATAACTTGAATAAACAAATGGACATTCGAGCTCTAGATTCAAGCGGCAGACTTATGTTACGTATGGAATTTTAGTTCAAACTTTACTGT
>CALNHX010005466.1:0-106480 GCA_940337035.1 Agriotes lineatus
CAATGTTTCGTTGCGCTTTCAAATGCACTAATTTACTCATTTTGAAAAATGGGACAAAGCAAGTGACAGGACTTGACAAATAGCGGTCAACTCAGGTAGTTGTGTCGAAAAATTAGTTTGCAATCGAGGGTCGAAATGTCGCTGTGACTCAACGAAACTTTTACGATATACGTATGTATTTTGGTGGGTATATCGATTACGAATATAATTTTGCGATACGAAACAATAATTTTGATTAATAATCCGGCTTGAAGGACCAATAAATGAACGATTAAGTACGATGCGACGATGCAAATAAACACAAGTGGACTATAAACAAACAAAATTGCGTCACTTACCTTTTAATCCTTCCCAGGTACAGGTACATAAGGCTTGGAGGTAAGTGGTTTCGTAACGCTGAAGGGGGGATTCGAACACCCAGTACAAGATACAGACGTATTTTACAACGAGAACAATGTATGTGCATAAAAATTGAATTAGCCGGCGACAACAAGCACGAGATGTTCGCACTTCGACGGGTAGAGACTAATTACTTTTAGGAACGAAGGACATTTTTCGGGACTCGAGGGTTCTAAGATTTTAGAATTTCTAGGAAAGTGGAACACATGTTAGAATATCGGAGTGGCGTAACTAGTAGGATACAGTCCACTACAAAATAAATTTAAACTACAACGCGAATCCTAAACTTTAAATAATACACGCTACACACAAACAAAAAATATTAATTAAAATTACAACTAACACAAGTCGTTTATCATCTATTATAGTATGATCAAAAATTATTTTCATCTAGTATGGCTATGGAAATATTTCATAATTTATCAAATGTCAAGTTTAATATTTAAGTATAAACATAGTTACATTCGTGAATTAGGAACTATTCCATAGCCATACTAGATGAAAATATTGTTTGATCATACTTTGTATTCGTAATAGGTTTGGCATCGTCATTTAATTTTAGTTTATCTATTAGTTGATTTTTTACATTAACTTCTGTCTACCACTTTAATATACTTTTGATAAAATCTGCTGTTTCACTGTTATCAGTACTTAAAGCCGAAATGGGTTTTTTATTAAATACATTTGATACTAATTTTACATTCTATCGTTCAAAACGGTGTGGGTAATAACTTTTATAATTTAGATTAGGAGCTTTTTCACTACAGAATTTCCTTCATTTTTATACAAATTCGTAATAGCTAAAAATTCTGCTCGACATATAGTTTGAGTTTCAAAAGACGCATACACAAAAGTTTTTTCTGAATCTTTTAAATTTATCCAATTATATAATACTTTTAAATATATGGACCTATGTACGGGAGTATCTTCAAGTTAAAAAAACGTTGCCATCAGAGAATTTTGCAAACATATTCAATTATTCATATTTAATCTGTTATTGTCTGTTATAATACTAATAATTTTAAAGCCACAAGATAGTACAATCTCAATATTTATTTCTGTCAGTTTGTAAAGTTCCTCAGAATAGTAATTTACGTAACAAGTATAGAAAGTGGAGCTTTTCAGTACGAGTGAGATGTTTCCGGAAGAGGCCGTTAGGCCGAGTCCGGAATTTCGAGACGAGTATGGAAAAGCCACTTTCATACGAGTTTCGTACAATATTTTTTCGTACACTAGCATACAAAACGGAATACTAAATTTATCCTCGTATATAGCAAATAAGTAGAGTAATATTAATGTAATGTAATATTATATGTGTTGTAACCAAGGAAACGTACCGCAAAGTGCTACTTTGCCGTACGAATACCGCAAAATACTACTTTGCCGTACGAATACCGCAAAGTGCAACTTTCTGATTAATAAATTGTACGGCAAAGTAGCTCTTTCAATGCTAGTGTACGAAAAATTAAATTTCTTATTGGTGTTAGTGAAACAGATTTAAATTTGCCACCGAAAGCACTAGCAGCAAGAAAGGCCTGAATTGTTTTAGCTTCTTTTGCATTAGCAATAATTTTCAGCTACACCATATAACTTTCCACCTCGATATTGAATAAATAAATTGACGTAAATTTCATCATTACATACTTTTCCAAATTCCCCATATCGTTGCAAATTGATTTTAAAAAATTTAGAATTTCATTATCTGATCTAGGCAAAATATTCAAAGCTGATTTTAAACGTTTCACATGACGAAAGGAGGGCAAACTGAATAATTTATATTATCTGATTGAATCGTATACTGCTGAGGATTGATTAAAAATAATGAACGATTTTATAAGCGTTTTAAATGAATGTTTTTTATTATTAAAAATTAATTCAATTTGTTCCGACGTAAACATTAGTTGTTGTACTTTCTCTTCACTACCAAAAGAATCATTAGTTTCATCCGAATATAAAAAAACTGAAACTCGTCAATTTCTTCTTTTACCCTCTTAATAAAGTCATATGTTCTATATTTGGTGGATGCATCATTTAAAAATGATCTAATATATTCTATATCTGAATATGTTTTTATATTATTTACTATGTTAAAAGATGAAATGAATCATTTAATTTTGATGAAATATACTAAAGGTTAAATTGCTGTTAATTTGAACAGATGCTTTCACCTTCATTTTTTTCAAAATCCATCTTAAATACCGTAATTGTATCTTCTCCATCACCGAAATGCCATCCCAACTCCCGTAGGGTTTTCCCGAGCTTCTTATCTAGATTTTCTTTTAAAGCTACCAAATTTCCCATTACAAGTAAATCGCTACTAATTTTGACTTCATCTTCTTCAAAATGCGAATCTTGCTTGACAACTAGTGGTATTGCTGCTGGAACAAGTATTGCCATTTATATCCGCTTTTTTAAAGCGCTTTTTACACACAAATTTAGCCTTTTCAATGCGCCAGTTCTCTAAGTGCAAAACTTCTTTCCATTTCTGTGCCACCGTTTCATTAGATGGAAACTTTAACACGCTAACGTACGGAGCAACTTATGAAGCTTAATTTGACTTGCAGCTTGGTACGCAACACTTCAAAGACATTGTTCTAACTTACACCATGACATATATGAACTGCCTTGTCAAAATAGTTTTTAATGTCAAATATATTTCAAACAAACAAACCTTAGTGTGTCTTGGAATGGCGTAGCACACAATTTGGCAATAGTATAGGGCCAGTGTCATGGCCTGGAACAATATAGACCGCCTTGCTACAACTCGTTCCACGCGTGGCTCTCTGGACTGTCGCGGGTCGTCCGAAAACTTGGTTTCATCAAAATTTATCATCTTGCTTGGTGGAATATCTGCTAAGGACTGTTTAAGGTAATCGAAATAAGCGTTTATCATATTTTTGTCCACAGAGGCTCTCACCCTTTTTATGTTTTCGCACATGCTCTCAGTAAGTTGAGGATAACGCTGAAGAAAATTTTGAAACCATTCTCTGCCAGGTTTATTACCATTACACCTTTTTTTCCACCCTGCCAGAACTATTTAAATAACTCTGAACCAAGTTATAAACATTAGACCTTTTAGAGGGAACCGCACTCCGCACATGTGATAAGTCCTTCGTAAGAAGTTTTCATCTGAATCTGTTAAAACGGCGGGCTGCCCGCCATACTTTTTACTAACTTTGTTTAACGTGTAAGGGACAGCATATTCTTCCGATGCCTTTCTCATTGGCATATCGTTTCTTACCACCTTTATGGCATTTTGCAGATATACTTTATCATTCTGACACTTTCGTAGGGTCAAATTTCCTTTTATACACACGCGGCATTATATTCTATATGAAAATAATAAAATGTTGATCGACTTCACCACACCACAGCCCACTTTTTACGAAGTTTGACAATAAGTTTGCCTATGTCGTAGTTTTCACAAAATATGTTACTTTTATAAGATCTCTAACCTGAAACAAACTTATACTTGATAATAATCATTAATTTGACGCTTCGTTTACTTTGTACAGTAGTTTGTTGTCGCGTATTGTAAATTATGAAAACTTTCAATGACAAATATCATGACAAGCAACTGTCAAGTAGTAACGCTTGCCGGTATAATACCTCCACATCAGGATAAGGTAGATTACTTTTTTACTGACTATTCATCTCTTATCCAATCATATGCCCTCATTTTCTAAAATTCAACCAATCACGTGGTTTTATAGTGGCAAAAAATCAAAATTTCCTCTTGGGATAATATCAGTTTTTTACGACTCTTATCCGTGGCAACTAGTGATGGGCATAACCGGACTATTTTCATAACCGAATTATTTGCATTCGAATCATATTAATAACCGAATGATTATTTGAATAATCATTCGAATACAGTTTGGCTCTCGATTCGTTTCGATTAAGTCAGCCGGTTTGCCGGTTCACCGTCATCTGCATCGACATCGGTTCACCGTCATCTGCATCGACAGCGGTTCACCGTCATCTGCATCAACATCGTAACTTGCAGATAGCAGAGCAACCAAAACATAATATGTATGGTCGGCGCCTTAGAAATCGGGACACGTAATATGTTCTTCTAGTCTTTGGAGTATTCTTGCTCCGGTTACTTCATTAATGTGAGATGGCATTTCATAATTGACAAACAATAAACAATCTGGCGTAACAATTAAAACCATAATAACTGTAAAAACCCAGTTTATACACTTAAAAAATACATGCAAAATATATCATAATAGTGTGTAGTGCCCGATTTCTAAGGCGCCGACCGTACATTATGTGTTATGTATTGGAAATTAAGAGGTATCTATTAAGAAGTGTAGAAAGAAAGAAATATGCGGGACTGCTTGCTAATCGCAATAAAAACAAGTGGTAAAACGTTTATCTTTATCGATCGGGCGGGTTAAAGGCGCCGCCGCTTGTTTTAAACCTTTAGAGATGTAAGCAAATAAAAAAATGTTTTATAGCTTGATGCGTTTGCAGTTTTCAGGCGTTCAGGTTTCAGGTCCCCAGAATTTGATAATGTTTATGATAGGAGGTAGTTACGCGATAACCAAATGGTGTTTTCAATACAACCTGCTTTTTTTATGAGTTATGACGTATTTATATTTACAGAATTGTGAGCACTGCGTAGGTCGCTGAGATATGGCACGTAGTACCTTTGAATAGAGGTTTTATATTCAAAGCGTATAGTACGTATCAGCATGAGGTTATTTTTCATTCAAATACTTGGAACGAAAACCGAGTTACATAGGTTATTTCAATAACCGGATAACCGGTTATTTTTCATTCTAATAAGCCCATCACTAGTGGCAACCACCAAATATGTTGTTTTAATCAAGGTGGTACTCATAAACGTCATTTAAACTGTCATTGTGAAATGTCACATTCATTGAATATCGATACAAAATGAACCGATATTTGGGAGATAGTCCACAAAATGTATTTCGGAAAACGTCTTACTCAAGATTTGTTGTTTTTTGGCAATGTTCCTCGACAAACTTACTTTGACAAATTCTCGAGCCGAAGTTAGTTTGTCTTGTGACATTGCCAAAACAAAAAAGTTCGTAAAACATTTTTACCGGCAAAATCATTTGCCTTTAATATATATTATTACTGAATATAGTTTCCGTCACCTGCGTTGATGAACAAAAACTTCGTCTTTATACGGACTAACTTATCAGCGCGATAATTTCCACGGCCTCCTGGATTAATGCGAGACTGACGTCTCTATACGGCCCACCGCATTTTTAGTTGAAGGCATTTTTTATAGTTTGTAGAGGCGCTACAGTTGGTCGCGCTTGTGCGATTGGTTGCATATTTACGTAATTATTAAAATGCATACAATATGCAATTAAGCATATTTTTTTATGTTTCCATAAAAAACTACAGCACTTAACTATAAATGTTAGTAATAAAATTAATAAAACGCTATCTAGGTGAAGAATGAATTTAATTTCAGTAGATTTATTTTTTATAACTGATAGAAATACTCCTTTTTCTATTTTGTTGTCTGTCAACTGCAGTACATAATTTTCTAAAATTGGAGGTTCCAATTTTATATTATTAATTTACAAACAATATTGAAATGAAGATTACATTGAAAAATGGAATTATTTAAAATTAAATTAACATTCCTTTCGAAAGACGAGGCAGAAAATTTTACGTGATTTGTATCATAAAAGTAAAGTTCGGGCACTTCATTCCATGTAGGAACATGGCCTGAGACAAGGCGAGTCAGGGTCGCCGAAATAGCTCTTTCCGACACCCAGTCATCTGGCACACGTTAACGGCGTACTGGGTGATGTGGTTAGCATCACGCCTTCGACGACTGCCTTACTTTCCCTACTTCCACGACTGTGATTTCGGTCCCCAATTTTTAAAGCGACTGGGTGGGCCGCCCACCAGTTGCCAGACGTCGGGATTGAACCCCGTACCGTGGCACCGCAGCCTGACGCCCTAACCGCTCGGCCACGCTGGCGACGATTTGTATCATATAATAATAATAATCATCAAGAAGAAGACGAAATATTTTATTCATAAACATAAATTCACCAAGCGAGATTCAGTATTCGACACATACAAATCGTTCGCCAGGATAATGTAACTGTGACCGATCTTGATTATAAATTAACTCTAGCAAATAACGTGTTCTTTTAATTGTCTTATTACATAAAGTAGTCAAAGATAATTCACAATTGACCGACTCCCTAACTTTCATAATACGATATCCGCATAGAAAAGCGGTGGATGCTGTTTCAATTCGGGATAAATTAGAACCATCAGATGTAAATAATGTGTGACTTAATTGCAATCAGAGTATGAATATTGCGAAATTGCAAACATTCAGGGGTTCGCTTGAATTATGACATGTTAAATCCTTTCAAAAGTTATAAACTTCACTCGTGTGCTAAAAATATTTAAGAAATAGGTTAACTTGATTATAAGTGTTTTGTATCTTTTAATAATTATATCTTAAATACCGAAGATACGGCTCATATAGTTAACATGCACCGTTTGTTAGTTAAATTGAAGTTTTCTGGTGTGAAATGTTCATTGCAGACAACTAGATGGTCCCTTAAATGCACAATATCTAAATAAAAAATAAATATAGTTCATGATTACATCTTACCATAAATGGATTGTAATGTTGGATTATATCTGATTGGATTGATGGCGCCAAAGTACGTTGACGTAAGAATCTCAAAAATTATACAAATCTGGCGGGCCGCATAGAGACGCCGGTCTCTCATTAATTTAGAAGGCCGTGATAATTTCAATCAAACTATTTATATCGCCCATTAAATGGCAGCACCGCCTACAATATCATAACTACTTTATGACAAGGCACCCTATATTGTTCCAGGGCACCCTTAATTCTAAAAACTTTCAACAGTAATTACATAAGTGGTGATAATTTTTTGATAATTTTAGCTAGATTCACGAAATTTCTTAATAGCAACAAAGATGAGTGCTAATCTAGTTACAATTATTTAAAAAAAATATTACCGCGAATGTAATTCGGCGTGATTATTTTTTAAACAGTCCAAGTTGTAGATAAGGTTTGATGGAGCTTCCAGATGAGTGTCCTGTTATTTTTAACAACTGCTGCTCACCTATTCCACTTTCAGCTAGTTGTGTTACAGCAGAAGAACGATTTGAATGGCTTGTGAAAAAATAGTCGCCGTAATCAACTACTAGCAAATAGTCACTTATAATACCATGAGTAGTTAAAGTTATGTCGAATATTTTTGCTGTGGTATCACGAATGTCCATTGCGCTTAGGTTCGATTCGAACGAGTGCTAGCGCACTCGTCCTAATCCTAAGCGCAATGGACATGAGTAGTGATACCACAGCAAAAATATTCTACTTAACTTTGACTAAGAATGGTATTCGAGATACTATTCAATGAACCAAACTACTTTTTCAAATTAGTTTTCAGTAAATCTAGCAACAATCTACGCAATTTCTATAGTAACAGAACACTTGAATACCTTCTAGGAAGATATATTCACTGATATTTTTTGATTGGTCAAGAAACGCCAAATTCTGGATTTTCATTGGTCACTTTTCGACAGGTGACAGGTGTAATTTTTTCTCATTACTATTGGCTGATGGGACTGTATAAAAAATATTCAAATATATTTGACGTTAGTAAACTATTAATAATTAATAATTTCATTAATAATTTTTATTTTTTGAGTTATCCAAAACATACAGACGCTTGGAAAAATAACAAAAAATTATGCTGTTGTGTAATTAACAATTAGCAGCGCGCCGTTTAGTTTTCTGAGGATTCCGAGGTTGATTCTGCCCCAGTGATAACCCTTATTCGTCTAAGAGCTCTCGCACATTGAGCTGGTGTCCGAAAATATAAGTTGTACGGGGGTCTATTAAAGCGCTGGTTTATTCTTAAACCCCTATTTTCAACTTCACTATATCCACGTAAGTGGACCGGCAAAAAGTAAGTCAATATAGTTCACATCAGTTGCAAAACTGGGTTTGAAGGGTTGTGTACCATGCTGCAAGTCAAAATAACTCTGCTTCATCATTTGCTGTATATATTAGTGTGTTTAAACTTCCATCAAATGAAAAGGTGGCACAAAAATAGAGAACTAGCCCGGCAGCGTTTCTCAAACTGGGGTCCGCGGACCCTCGGGGGTCCGCAAACGCAATCTAGGGGTCCGCGACTTAAGTCCGAATAGAGCTATTATAGATCAATAGGAATAGATAATATAGATTTATATAACACACTGACACAGATTTGAAAATTACTTTTTTGCGCGGTTATTTTTGAACCATTTCTTTCAGGCATCTTTTTCCAGCCAGTAAAGTTTGACAGACCTCGCCAAAAAACTGCATGTGCGCTTATTCGATAACGAAAATATCAGTGGTTAAAATTTGGTTCAATGTTAAAACGTGACGGACTTTTGGTTACGACTGCGATTTGATTACCCAGAGTTATCACAAAAAGCTTTGACGCATCTAATGCCATTTTGTACGACGGCGACGTATTTATGTGAACGAGTGTTCTCTGCACTTGAATAAGTTACATAAAATCAAAATACAGAAATTAATTAAAAATGTAGAACCAGAACTACGATTAAAACTGTCCACTTTTGAGCTAAACATTTCTAATCTTATTTCTGTAAAACAACACCATCCGTCGCATTAACAATAAATAGTTATTTCTCTATAGCACATGTTAAAGTGTGCTTTTATCAACTTAAAACAAAAGGTCAAGTTTTACTTTAACAGCAAGGGTATAAAATCAAAATACAGAAATTAATTAAAAATGTAGAACCAGAACTACGATTAAAACTGTCCACTTTTGAGCTAAACATTTCTAATCTTATTTCTGTAAAACAACACCATCCGTCGCATTAACAATAAATAGTTATTTCTCTATAGCACATGTTAAAGTGTGCTTTTATCAACTTAAAACAAAAGGTCAAGTTTTACTTTAACAGCAAGGGTATAAAATCAAAATACAGAAATTAATTAAAAAATGTAGAACCAGAACTACGATTAAAACTTTCTACTTTTGAGCCAAACATTTCTAATCTTATTTCTATAAAAACAACACCATCCGTCGCATTAACAATAAATAGTTATTTTTCTATAGCACATGTTAAATTGTGCTTTTATCAACTCAAAATAAAAGGTCAAGTTTTACTTTAACAGCAAGGGTATAAAATCAAAATACAGAAATTAATTAAAAAATGTAGAACCAGAACTACGATTAAAACTTTCTACTTTTGAGCCAAACATTTCTAATCTTATTTCTATAAAAACAACACCATCCGTCGCATTAACAATAAATAGTTATTTTTCTATAGCACATGTTAAATTGTGCTTTTATCAACTCAAAATAAAAGGTCAAGTTTTACTTTAACAGCAAGGGTAGATAAAGTAACACTTTAACATCAAGGATAGATAAAGTAATTTAATTTTCTAACTTTTGTTTAAATTAAATATGACAGTTTTGAAATTGGTAAAGTTTTTGCTATAGAAAAAATATTGTAGTACACACGACGATAAGGTTATTTCTATCCACTCTTGAATCATTAACGTTTCCACTTCGTCTCGACGTTAAACGATTCACTCGTGGATAAAATTTAACTTTATCGTCTTGTAAAGGGTTTTCCAATAAGCGCGGGTCGATGTTGAAATGGAATAAAACAAGCTGTGTGTGAGGTATTAACGAAATTCTTTTTTATTTGAAAGGCCCATGTATGTCATTATGTATGGAATATGACATCATTTAAATGTCCGCCGCGGCTTCTCACGGTGGCACAGATCCGGGAGGTCCAATTTTCAATTACTCTGCCGCATAAATCCGGCTGAATTTGAGCGATGGCCTGGGTTATGTTAACTTTGAGGGCATCGGTCGATTGCGGCTTATTGACATAGACCTGCGACTTCAGAAAACCCCATAAGAAAAAGTCTAGCGGGGTCAAATCGCACGATTTTGGTGGTAAATTCACGTCACCTCTGCGAGAGATAACCATATCCTCAAATCGTTCATGCAGAATGTCTATCGTGACGTTCGCTTCGTAGCGCCGTCCTGCTGGAACCACATATCGTCCACGTTCATATCGTTCAATTCGGGCTAAAAGAAATTGGTTATCATCGATCTGTAGCGCTCGCCGTAGATGGTGATTGCCTCACCAACGTCGTTTTCGAAAAAGTACGGACCAATGACGCCGCCGGCCCAAAATCCGCACCAAACAGTAACTTTTTGTGGATGCATTGCCACCTGGTAAACCTCGTTGTGGTTGGCGTCGTCCCATATACGGAAATTTTGCTTGTTAACATAGCCATTCATCCAAAAATGCGTCTCGTCGCTAAAGATGATTTTTCGGCCAAAATTGGAGTCCTCTTCCAAACGCTCCGAAGCCCAGTCGGCGAACAAACAGCGTTGTCTATGGCCATTAACTTTGAGCTCCTGGGTCAGTAGGATCTTGCAGGGGTGCAGGCCCAAGTCCCAACACAAAATTCGCCAAGTTGAAGTGTGCGAAAGGTCGAGTTCTTGTGCACTGCGAGGAATTGACTGCCTCGGGTTTTCCTGCACACTTTCACGGACAGCGTGGATGTTCTCTGCTGATCTGGAGTTCCTTTGACGTACGTGTGTTGGCTGTTCGTTTACCGAACCGGTCGTCTCGAATTTGGTCGCAAAACGTTGGAGAGTCGACTTTGAAGGGCCACCGCGTCTGCTGTAAAATGGGCGCAACGCGCGCAAAGTTTGCACTAACGAACACTCATTTTGATAATAAAGTTTTATCATTTGGACGTGTTGCTCAATCGTGTAACTTGCCATGGTGATTTGGCATCAGTGACTGAATAATAAGCAACAGAGTTGACAGACGCCGCCAAAACAACATGGCCGCCACAGCCTGCCAACATTGACCCCTCCCTATTGGAAAACCCTTTATAATAAATTACTATTATTATGTATGATTAAGAGTTTTCATTATTATTATTATTATTATTATTGTACGCCTGTATTCATACTACATATTCTATTAATTTTGTAGGTGTTTTTGTGTTTTTAATAGGTACTAACCTTACTTTAATAATAAAAATATAGAGCTATCAAATATTATCAATTTTAGTACATGCACCTAATGTAGCAGCAAAGTAAACTGTTTTCAAGGTCAAAGGGGTACATAAGTCATACACTATCTATGGCCGATAAAATTGTATGGGGGTCCTCGAATTTTTTTAAGCAAATAAGGGGTCCGCCGATGTCTACAATTTGAGAAACGCTGGACTAGCGGATTAGAAAGATTAGTTAGTGTTGTTTGTTAAATGCACTTTAAAAACGCCAATATAAAGGTGGATAACATGAAAAGACTTGTTCCGACTGCAACACCACGAGCTAGCAGGCAAGTTATTTTGGACAAGTTACTGTTTTAGATGAAGTCAAAATTAGTAGCAATGTACTTGCAATGGAGAATTAGGTAACTAGCCATTAGGAATTGTATTTAAATCGAATAAATTGGTGGTGACGCACTACGATGTAAATAGCAACGATTTTTTAGGCATCCGTTCTGAAAATCATGCATTAGTGTACAATTTTTAGGCTGGACAGTACTTCTTTACAGGACGAGTTTGAAAATGTTTTCTTTACTGGACGATTTTGGAAAATTTGCATTTTGATTGGTTTGCAACATGTATTGGCTGTGGTTACTAAGGATAGCAACTATAAGTATCTCTAGATTTCTACAGAGGTATAATACTTGTTTGCTATTATGATGTTTCAATATTTAGGTAAAATTAAGAAAAAACACACGTGCCTAAAAAATGTTTTACGTAACTCATCTGGAAATTCCCTTTAAAGGACTTGTAGGCTTTCAGGCCTCTGCTTTGGCATCGGCCTGCAAATTGCCTACGCGTCCTGTAAAGATATTCTTTCCGGACTTGTTGCGTAAACTACTATTTTTCAACTGATATGTATCAGAATGACATGGACAGTCCATTGACATTTTGTTCATTTAGTGACCAAAACTAGTAACTTTTTGTTTAACGTTGGCACAGTCATGTTGCCAAATTGTGGTAGGCCATTCCAAAGGTGACTATCGCTCCAGTGTTATGGCCTGGGACAATATACACCGCCTTGCTTATGATCGATTTCATCACACCATAATGATTTCACCCTGTTTTACGGTACCTTATACTACTTATACACTTAAGAACGAAAGAAGACGAATCAGTTATAATTTGCAAAACAGTAGGTTACGACGACCTTCTCTAAATTTTTTGGAGTAGAACTTGGGCGCGTTTTACTCGAAATTGGTTTATACGTAGAAAATCCTTTATACATCTACTGAATTTACTCGAGCAAATTTAAAAATCGTACGTGCTCCATTAAGAAATTAGGCAGCTTGCGCAACGGTAATTTTCTTTATAATTATATGATATTCTTCATTATAAAATAGCATAAACGTAATTTTAAACGTTACGGTAATTTACTATATACCAGTCTAATCATAGTTGCTTTCAATCAAAAAGTCACGTCAAAAGGGGGTTCACTGTGGTAACGTCCCAACAGATCCGGGACAACTTGGATTATTTTGTATCGGAAGTGGGTAGCTTGCCATGGCATGAGCAACATATTTTGAAAGGTTCTCTTCCAGAGAAATAGTTTATTTAATTTATTATAAGGTAGTAAATCAATGTCGATAAGGTAAAATAATGTAGATAAGGTAAATTACTGTCGATAAGATAAATTAATGTAGGTTATACATAAGTATAGAAATTATTATTGTTCGTACAAATCTCATTAAACTATTTGATAGACAAGTAATTAACATTTTTTTCTAATAAAACGTTCAATATATTCCATTCGAAATAACATTTATTTTCAATCATCTTGTACAGCCTCTGCTAGTAGCAACATTACTTTAGATTTTGTAACTAGTTTTTTTAGTGGGCCCAATTTCTTTCAATGATAAAGCCACAGAGTGACCAAATGAATGATCTTCGTCACTTAATACTTGGTTAGTTTCAGAAGGTGAATCTGCTAACAAGATACTGTCAAACTTTTGAAACACTCTAGAATCTTCAAAGTCACTTTCAACGTTTTCCTGTGGTTGGAAATTTTTTTCCGCTGTTGTACCGAGGTTTCAGTTGATAGTTCCTCTTGTGTTGTATTGCATTCTACTTCCCGCATTGTCGATTCGTCTTTGTATGTGGATGGGTTCTTACTTGATCTTCCTGGAGTTGAGTGTGAGGGAGAGCCATGTGCAACAATTTCCGTAAAGGAATTCCACACTGAATCTGTGTTATTGCCGCTACCGCTGCCACTGCAGCTTGGTGAAGCTGGTGTAATTTTTTTGGTAATTTTCCTACATGTGCCGGAGTTATGGATGGCAAACTCATCATAATACTAGCACCAAAAAATAGCGGCAGTGACTTCTCCCAATTATATATATTTCTTTAGTATAGTACTATTCGTTGTTGCAAATGCAAATTATGAGGTATTATACTTGAATGTTGTCGGTTGCCAGGGGTCCATATCTGATGGGGCAGTTTTTGCAAACACTCGATTAAAGATGTTAATGGAATGCAAACTTAATTTACCGGATAATGCTCCTCTCCCAGGGAGAACCAACCTGGTTCCTAATGTATTTTTAGGAGATCATGCATTTCTATTGTCTCCCAATTTACTGAAACCTGAAACATGTATCAGACATAATGACATACGCAGGAGAAGCCAGAGCGGACACAGCAGCTACGAAGAGACTCTTGAGAACCAACTTAATGAAAACTTTGGGACCGATAGCAGGCTACACGTTGTTAGACAAAAAAGAAACACCTACATACGAGACCTGTGCAAAATGGACGATATAGTGCAGTGGGTGAGACAGAGGCGAAGACAGTGGAACCAACATATTAACAGGATGGCCGACGATAGAATAGAAAGAAAAAATCGCACGTGACTGGATACCCCGGTGGGAAGAGTCCCCCTGGAAGACCTAGCAAAAGATGGCGTGACAGCTGGCAGTCTACGTTGCAAGAGGTTCATAATTAAACAAGCATTAAGCTTTAAAAAAGTTGAAGAAGAAGAAGATATTTTTGCGTTCTTTGTAAAATGATATACTTCATTTTTCATTTCACTTCCGCTTCATCTGCACCAATTCTATATTACCAATAGTTCTGACATAATATTACACAACATTAATTACCTACATAATCATTTTCGATATAGCGAACTTACCTTCGAGGTAGACGTCAGCGTGGCTCGGTGGTTAGAGCATTGGACTGCGGCGCGGAAGCCTGGAGTTCAAATTCCAGATCGATGCCTTGCGGGCGGCCTACCCAGTCGCTTTAAATAATTGGGAACCTGCGTTCGAAAGAGTAAGGGGTAATAATGCGGTTGTCTAATCCGTGATGCTCACCACATCACCACGTGTCATGCATTTGACACGCGACAGCTGGGTGTGAGAGCGAGGATACGGAAGCTCTGACCTTGCGCCTTGCAGGCCAAGCTCCTTCATGGGGTGTTAGTGCCTCACCATTATTATTACTTTCGAGGTACTACCACATTATCTAAAAAGCCGCACTGTTCATAAGGCCATGTGATGATCTACGATTCGGACCCAGTAGGACTGCTGTAAACGGTCCTCGTTTCCTTGGAATATCTATGCCTCAGGGTTGTCCAACGTTGTTGACAGAGTTCCACTGCAATATTAAATGCATTTGATTGAAGTAAATATACAATTAGTTACCATATTTTTAGAAGAAAGTTATTTATTACGAAAGAAAGACAATCTACAATCTAACAATTTTAAAGGAAAAAGATGTGCGAATGCTTTTATTAAAAATATATTACAATAGATTCACACATTACTATGTCTTCAAATGCCAAAACTAAATTTGTTTAACATTCGTGAATATCTGAACGATTCCACAACAAGAAGTATTCTATATCAAATACTATTACCTGAAAATTCCATAACTTCTGCAGTGGTTTTGAATGCATTCTCCACCACCAGCTTGTTTGTATGTTTTTTGTCGTATAACACTGAGAATTTCTCTACCAACTCTTATTAAATAATGTCCATCGTTGAAAGCCATTTTTAAAATTAATTAATAAAAATTATTCAGTGAATATATTTACAAAAATAACAAAAAAAATTAAATTACAACTGATTTAGAAAAAAATATTTACACAAAAGAATTTAAAAAAATTAAAATATAATTTAAAAAATACTAATTAGAAACACCGATAACCACAAATTTTCAAATCACTTTCATTCGATACAGCTGAAAGCAGCTCTGGGACGTGAATGAACCAAAATGTTGAAAGCTCATTTACAAAAAGGGGTTGTTAAACAGCAAATAAGTGTATTTGTGTGCAATTTCGAATGAATAATAAACTTTCCATATGTTAAATGTGCCTAGCCGTATTGCATTTAAGGAAGAATGTTAAGCTTACCTTTGTTATGATAATCCAGATGCCACAGTACTTCCCTAATTACTTCTACAGATGCTTACCATGATGAACTTTTAACAATTATTGCTGTTCTTCAAAAATATTCTATGTATGGAACCATTCAAATTTTGCCGCCTCATCGGCTACTACCGCATGTGCGCCTGTCAAATTTAATTCTGTCTAGAGAAATTCTTAGGACTAAGTTAAAAATTGAGGAACTTTCAAGGTCAAGTCTTAAGAACAACTTTAGTCCCAGCTGTTCTTAAGACTTGACCGTGAAAGTTCCCCAATGTTTAACTAAGTTAAGAGTATAAACGCGTTAGTGGCAACTGAATGATTCATCTCTGCTAGGGCTAATACTAAGAGTCGGGCTAAGAAAGCTGTATAAACCAGTCTTTACTCGCCCGAATGTTATTGTTGAGCATATGAGTTTACCGTTTTGTGACAGGAGACATGATGTATTTCCTTTAGGTGAAACTGGAGTTTTGGAACAGCTAAAACGCCATTGCAATGGTTTCTGTTGAAATGGCGATGAAGGCTACTTATTGAAACCTCAACTTATAAGGTCATATTTTAGCGTTCACTTAAGCGAAGAGCAAAAAGGAATTGAATACAAAAATGGTAAAATTATGTGAATGTGTTGAGTGGAGTTTTGAAAAGATTGTTCAACAGTTTGTGTTTGTTTTTAGCAAAAATCATAAGTTTATTGTTCAACCTGCTGGACAGTTTTACTCTGCTTCGACTCTCTTGGCACATGCTTGTTTCTATGGGAGTGAAACATCTACTTCTACATATTGTAATATAAAATCTCCCAATGTTTTTGAATAATTTAAGTAAATTAATTTTAAATAATGAAAACGTTTATTTGTTGGTGTTTGAAAAATACATGACTAGGCCCAGTACGTGAAAAATAACTTATATTTATTGATTTGACTTTTCAAATAATTTGGAATTTAGAATGGCGGTGAGATGTTTTGTTATAGTTTTTTTGCATCTTGCTTTGAAATTGTTGTAGTTGCATACTGTACTTAATTTTTTCTCTCTCAAATTCTAAATCTTCAATTGTAATTGAGAAAGTGTAACATGTAATTTAGACTAAATAATTGCAATTCAGAAAGCGTCTTATGTAATTCAGATTAGTAAACTGTAATTCAGAAATTGTAACTTATAATTCAGGTTAGTAAATTGTAATTCAGAGAGTGTAACTTGTAATTCAGAGTAGTAAATTGTAATTCAGAAAGTGTAACTGATAAATCAGATTAGTAACTTGTAATTCAGAAAGTGTAACTTGTAATTCAGAAAGCGTCAATTGATATTCAGAAAGTACCATTTGTAATTCAGAAAGCATCGATTGTAATTCGGTAACGAGGAGACGACGTTTATGGAGATGCTTTCTGAATTAGAAATGATGCCTTCTGAACATCAATTAACGCTTTCTGAATTACAAGTTACTAATTTAAATTATAACTCACACTTTCTGAATTACAATTTACTACTCTGAATTACAAGTTACATTTTCTGAATTAAAATTAATGTGTAGTTAATTTTGAAAATTCAGCATTTCTTTATGCTGCGTGTGTTTTAAATTTGTTTCTTTTAGTTTTAAATTGTTTTCAGTTCGATTTTTTTTCTGGGAGGTATCGTAATACACCATTATTTTCGCTTTTTCTACGTTTTTCTTGCCCGTGTAGTGCATTTTCTTTTTTATAGCAACACTTTGTTCGAGCCGATAGCAATGCTCGTTTGTTCTTAAATACCTCTTACCCTTTAACGGGTCCACTATCGTATACTGTAACTGTTTCGCTATCCTCTGCTATTTCATAAAGTTGCATAGCATCCCAAGGATCAGTAAAAAGTGAAGGTATATCATCATCTACCTCGTCCTACTACGCTATTCGTACATTCGAAAGAGGTTTCATTGCTGCGTCCCGTATTTGTTCGATAATGTTGAATCCTCCAATTTACGCTTCTGTATATTGTTGCTTGGTCGTCTAGCCTTATCAATTTGTACAAGTAAATTGTTGTAATTCTCCCAAATTTGCTTTAATTGTTTCACGGCATCTCCCCATGGTGAATTCAGTCTTTCTTTACCGCTTTCCGTAGCTTCTTCGGAATAATACTTTTTTAATTTCATACTTGCTCAAATAAACGTTCTTAATCTGGACACTTCAAATCGAAAACATTTAACAGACGTCACTACTTAATAAGATACGCTCTTACTTCACCTTCATGTGAAATTTAAATAATGCTTACCTCATTCTATGATCATAGCATAAAAGCTTATGTAGGTTCTTCCATAATGCATCTTCATGGGTTTGAAGATCTTAGGATAATAAATTAACGAGTTCTGTTATGGCTTTAATTCTTTCTTTCTCGGTGAAACTGAATGGCGAAGTTATTTCTGTTATCGTCACAGAACACGTTTTAAATTTAAACATGCTTGAAATACTTCAACAAGCTCTCTGCGACGTTTTTCATACGAAAAAAAGCTGTTAATATAATATTGTTATGCACACCCAAATAACAAATTCAATACACTTGAAATTTATTTAGGTTTTAAAAATGCTTTAATATGTTCAATAAAACGATATTGGTTTAAAAGTTACCTTACGATAAACTAAAAGTTCTTAAAGACTACTTATTCTTATGCAAAAAATTTAATGCACTCTTTAAATTAAAATAAAAAACTATTTGCTCTTAATGTCCTATTGATCTTATACTGGGTTTATAATACTCTTGACATATATTTATAACAACGTAAATGAAAAATCAGATGTCTGACGATTACTATGCGCCAAAAGTAGAGCAAGGAAAGGTATATTGGTGATATAGGTAAATTGGTGATAGTTTATTTAAAATTTCTCAACAACTTCCCAATTCTGAATAACACTTTTCGAGGCCTCCCCGAGAATTGGTAAGTTGTTGTGAAAATCTTAAAACACTATCATCAATTTACTTATACGAGTATGACTAATAAGTCAATAATGCAATAGGGAAAATATCTAAATTAACATGGTGCAATTCTAAAAATGAATAAACAAATCAAACACATTTCCTAAGTGGATTCAAAAACTCAAATAAATACAAAATAAACCAAACTGAGAAAACATAGGTACAAATGCATAATAAGAATTTGTTTTAGTCACTAAATTCATCGTTATCGTCCTTGTCCTGCTAATTTTCAGGTAATTCTTCAGCTTCTAGTAATGATTTTGCCTGTTTCAAGGCTTCATAATTATTATTTTTCTTCTTTCGATGTACCGGGCTCATTTTCAATTTTTTTTGTAGTGCAAATCATTTGGTCGCATCTTATGTTTGGAAACATATTTATGCTGCGATTTTCTAGCTAAGCTGTTTTTCAAAATTCGTTTAAAAAAGACATCACATTTACCTTCATCAAAATCCTTGTCTGCAAGTAAAACAATGCTAAAATAGCATTATCTTACATTTTTATAAAATTTCAGAGGGACTTTGGTTTCGTTAGTTTTTTTTTTTTGTATTTCCACTCCATGAACATTTTACCAGAAAGTCGCGAGAAAAAAAAAGATCTACTAGTTTGTAACAGCTGTCTAACCCGCATGTCTTTCCACTTTTACCACAGATGATCGAAAAACGTTCTATAACTTTTTTAAAAAAGGAGATATTGCCCAGATTTTCTTCCAACTTCTCTAAGTCATCGACGGACCTGATTGGGTTGAAAACCATTTCGTCGTTCTTTTCATCACTTGCAGTCTTAATATGGTTTCCACCCGCCATCAGATCTAAAGTATCCAACGAACTTTGAAGTTTCGCTTGTTGGGCTATGATTTTACCCTGGTTTCCAAAACGGCTTTTAACATGTTAGTTGTCTCCCTAGCATCCCAACTAATACCGTTGTTAAGATTATCTGGCGAAAGAACTATTATGTTATTATCTGTAGAGGGCGCCTATATTAGTATCTTATTCTGCTGTGAAGCCGAGTAAAAAATACATTCTTATAACTTAAAAAGGGCCTTAGCTATAGTTGCGATAGTAGAGCTACAAAACTCATCGCTCTGTATAGAGTAAATCCGTATTTTATACACATTGACCTATTTAGCATAAAATTTTAATCAAACTTATCACAGTTAAATCTTCCAATATAATTATTTTTGGTGCAAAAACTGCCCTTTATCGCTTGCTACAGAAACGGCGGGTTTGGAAATAGTCTGCTGAAGTTCCTAGAACAAAGATATTTATAAAACATATTTAGCATTTTTTTAGAATAATAAAATATGCTGTTTCAAAAGGGACACTATTATTTATTTTTTTTATAATTCGTTGTTTAAATGAAAGAAAAAATAGGTTAATTAATAAATATAACAAAGTTTACCTATAAACATTTGTATTCTTGGTAGCCGTTTCGTGTATCAGAACACTGAGAAAAAATATGGTTTTTTCACGTACTGTAGGGAAATGTACATCCACTTCCATTGCTAATCACTTTTGGAAATGGACTTCGAAATTTTTGTTGGTTGTTTATTTACATAGCGTAACCATGCTTATTGTTACTACTAGCTTAAACCCCGCGGCATATGCCGCATTTAAAATGTAGGACGAATTTAATAACTTTTGTTGCACTAAAGAAAGTTTTAAAAGCACGCTAGAGATTGGCAGTAAGGAAAAGTTCCAAAAAATATATTTTCAAATGGAAAGTCTCTGTAAAGGAAACGCTTGCCCCTGGAAGGCGTCCTAATTAATATGACGTTGTTGGAACGCAGTCAAAAAAAATCCGGAAAGAATTAATGCTCTTGTGACTTATGAGATTATATGTGAGAATTATTTGCTCCACCGAAATAATTTTCAGCTGCCTGCATTCTGTGTTTCTTTTCAGGTTTAAGCCGTTGAGCGCCATAAAAATATAAATGCGGTAACTCAAGTCTCCAGTTACGCCGTTACTGATATTGTTAAATAACTCGATTAATTATTATTTCTTTGGCATTTTAAACTGGCATTATTATTATTATCTTTATAATAGCAACCATAAGTAACTGTTTATAATGTTTATATGCTAGCGAGTTAATTTTCTTCTTAAATCGCTAGTGAATTAATAGTAGATTGCTCTACAAGTTAAGAAAAGTGAGAGTTTTCCAGCAAATGTAAAAGTTTTACGTGAGCATGGAATTTTCCAATGTGTTAAACATGAAATTTTTCCGTGTAGTTGACAAAAATATCTTTTTAAATAATTTTGGTCAAAGTATGGAAGCGCAATGTTTACTGTACTGTATAAATATAAATAACCAATATACATTATAGAATACTTGAAAATGGATGAATCTGTTATTAATTCATTTAGTTTCAATTTAAACTGCAGTGTTCTATAGCAGCTACTTGGCGCATTCGGTTACTTATTTAAAAATAGACCTGCGTTTTTCACATATCTCAGCGGTCGTGCTTTTAAAAACATGATGTTTGTATTTACTTATTTTACAGTACTGCAATTAAAGTGATAATAAATAAATCGATCAAATATTTATTTGCTTTTATTTTATATTCCAATACCAATATAATACAAAATACTATTACTTTCACTTATACTACATAAAGGGCAATGCCATTCAGTATTAGGTACAGATGTTAAGCCAATAAAAATCAGATAAAACCATTCCACGGAACAGTGCAAATTACAGCAAGCAATCATAGGCGTTCCATTATCAGGACCCTTACACAAACAATATATACTGTTATCTTTAGTTTGCGTGGCTACGAGAGCAGTGGTCCTTGTTTCCGTACTACTACTTTTATTACAAAACATTAAATTTGTACCATTATTAACATTTAACGACTCTTTGAATACATTCCAATCAGTATTAGCTGCAGCATCCTTAACTGCTTTATTTGTGAAATATTTACCGAGAAGTAGGGCATCCAATACCCAACTGAATTTTCAATCCCGGGATTTCGGTATTGAAGTAATTCTATCTGGATCCCGGTATTCAATACCAGGATTGCCGGTGTTCAAACCGGGATTCCCTGTTTTCAGTACCGGTATTTCCAGTATTCAATACCGGGATTTCCGGTGTTCAATACCGGGATTTCCTGTTTTCAGAACCGGTATTTCTAGTATTATCCATATATATCATAGGCTTGTAGGTGTATAATAGGTAAATATGCAAGCAACAGTGACAACACAACTGAACACAGTTTACGCCGTTTATGGACACATCTGCTAACTGCTACTACCCTGAACCATACTAATTATTATCTATCAACATGTTGCTCCATGTCTGGCGCCGGCCAGGCTGGGTAAGGCGACTCGCAGACTCTGCGAACTGCGACGCAGTGCACACAAAAGCAATCCCAAAAATATCGAAAATTCCGGTATTGGGGAAAAATACCGGGATTGAAATACCGGATAAAAAAATTAGGGATCCCGAGATACCGACATTTTGGGATCCCGGGATTGGATGCCCTACCGAGAAGTTCTGGCATCATCACATTGTTAAAAAACTTCATAGCAATAGCGCTTTCTTTTTCCCAAAATACCTCATTGAAATGTATTCTTTCACGGAAAAAATGTTTACTACTCCATACCACAAAATCACAGTAATTAACTCCAGTAATAGCGAGTTGCATTTGTATCTGGTAGTAGTAGCCATGGTTATGATCTAATTTAAATTCTTCATCCTTTTTTTTGTACACCTGAACATTTTAGAACATTTAGGTCATCTATGCCAATGTCCTTTGCGCAATAAAGACACTTAATTTCGACAACCCCCATTTCACCACCAAAAGGGCAAATTCAGATTACTATTTAAAATAGCATCTGCTTTTCCACTTAGATAACAAATATTAAATAATTAACGACACTAACTGTAGAGCAATAATATTGTAATGTTAAACATATACAGTGTGTCCCAGGATTGATGTTACAAGAGGTGAGATGGTCTAAAAAATTTTGAATTTTATTTTAAGGTTCTGGGATTCGGTTCTGCTTGGTTTGAAAAGAATTTTAAGAATATTTTCAGTTTTTGAAAAACAAGTAAGGCCTTGACAGGAAAGCGAAAACTATTTTATTTTCAGGTAAAGTACCCTTTGTGTTCATGATACGGCAAAATTTGATTAAGAAAAATTGTTTAGAATGATAAATTATGGCCCGATACAAAATTTCAGAAAGATCTGCGGACTTATAAAAAACCGTTATTTTTGAGATAATTGTATGTTAATTTCAGGTAAACTACCCTTTTTGTTCATGATACGGTAAAATTTTATTAATAAAAGTTGTTTAGAATGACAAATTATAACCCTATACAAAATTTCAGAAGGATCTGTCGACTTAGATTAAAACGTTATTTTTTGGATTAAACAATTGCATTTATTAAAAATTACGGTTACATCATGTCACACACCAAAAATATTTGTTTACCTATTATATGTATTAACAGAAATAGAAAACAACGCTTTTTTGTTTATTGTAAACAAAATTAAAGCTGGTACATTCAACACTGAAACACAATTATAATAACTTGCAGTGACACTGTAAAATTTTACATTTATTACAATATATTACAATTCTAAATAGCTATTTAAGTCACAAGGAATGTAAGGACCTATTAACATTTGGGGTAGGCAAGTACAAGCCAAGACGAAGTCGCGGCTTGTTGCCTGCCGAAAATGTTAATAGGCGATACATTCCGAGTTATCTTATTATATTTTTCCCGCTGCTTATCGAAATTTTCCTAGATTTCTGAAAAAATCGTTTGGTTTGTCACCTGTCACCAGGATTAATTTTTGTGAGTCGTGTTACCTATGAGTGTCACATGTCACATAAACACTTGCAATTTAGAAACAAAACGTCTAAATCTGCATCTTGCTTTGCTAATTTTATTATCCTAAGAACTTTATAATAGTATTAAGTTCCGTTGTCAAGAAAAAGCAGCAAACAAATATAATCACCGACTTACACGTTTTGTTACTAAGGCTGTATCACTGACTTACAAGATCAGCAGCGGGAAAAATATTAAATATTACTTAAAAATAGTTACACGCTTATCCCTAACAATAAAAATTAAAAATGCAGTTATTTGTTCGCAGATGCTAATAAAATAGGAAAAATATTTTTTTTCCAAAAGTTCTCAGCTTCTAACATTGTTTGTTTAATGTAATTTGCATCATAGCCCACAGAAATAAAATTAACTTTTTGGTTTTTTTCAAAGTTAGCATCTGCAACAGCAAAAATGCAATACGATTTATTTAAAAAATGCATTTGCATTTGTATTTGAGCTCTATACTTGGCCGTAACTTTATTTTGTGATGTTATATAGTTTGACACTGCTTTGTCTGTAGAGGGGCACTTCACTTCAACAACGAAATTGTCACTCACTGCATCTGGTGAAGCTCCGAAAATAGGGTGGTTCTTTGAAAGTACAATTCCCACAGAACTTAATTTGGTCTTCATATTTTTTTCGACAATTTGTAATACCTGCTTTTCTAATCGTCTACCCCTTTCCATTGCTTTGGTATCCCTCAGTTTTGTAACTCCAATTACCTGTTGCACAAATGAGCCACATTCAGTTTTGCAATGTGCAGCATTATATAATTTCGAGGCGGTTATCCTCCCATATCGTAAACGATGCCACAAACTGTCTTCGGCTTGCATTAGGGTACAATATGCAGCTTCCTTGCACAAATCTTCATTCATGTGCTGCTTGGTGAAGGTGATGAAATCATCATATAATCATCATATAGGGCTCCACCACTGCTAACAAATTTTAATAATAAACCGTACAAATCCAGGCAGCTATACTTGGGTTCTTTAAACAGTTTAAATATTTCGCCAGCTGCTTTGTTTTGTACTCCTAAACGCATTGCCTCCTGATAAAAGTTACCCTGATCTTCTTCAACGGGTATACCCCCAAATTCTGCCACAGTCAAAAATTTTAGCGATGTGCCCACTTTTGACAGTTGCGACTTCTTCCAATAGCACTGGACTTCTGTGGGTGCGGGTTCTTCGCTCCTCCTATGCATCCACATAAGTACTGCTTGCATCCACCTGTAAAAAATTTTTTTTTAAATTTTAAAACAGATTAATAACAGATTATTATTAAATTACCAGCTGATGCAGCGCAGTCCAAACATTCCACCTTCTCTACTTTACTCTGCTTTTCATTTACTTGTAACACCACATTATAGTTTTTCGCTCTCACTCGGTGTTCAGGACAAATTCTGCATTTAACGGTGTACAATTCACCCTCTCGTCGGAGCTGCACATATCCTATGGCTGAGTCACCGTAACTTTCACGTCCAGCACTAACAACAAAACAACAATAATAATAGCACCAGAACTACAGAACTAATTCTATTCAACATAAATTAAAATAACTAACTTGAGTTTTAATTTCAATGCCAGATAAATATTTTAGCTACAACTTATTTTTTACGGTAATCTTGTATTGTACGACGCCACCGATGAACTACTGTTCCTAGAGTCAGTAATCTTGGAGGGAGGGATCGCTAACATGTCAAATACCTTACACTATTGCCAGACCTTTGTTTACTTGTACAGCAATTTGGGGTCTAATTCGTTTTAGTTTGCATGTTTATCGTGGTCCTAACATCAATGTCGAATAGAGGTGTTCTAGCTCCAACTGTTTTGTGAATGAAGATAACATTTTGACACTAAACCATATCCGTGATTCTTGCAGGTGTTGCGGTTAGGGTCAAACTAAAATGTATTGAACGGTTGACGAAGCGGGGATTAATACATAATTTCCTTCGGTGTAAATGCTGTTAGGTAGATATGGCGTTTGTTTAACGATTGTTCACGATTAAAAGCAAACTAAAAATAATTTGGCGCCAAAAGCTGTTGAAGCCAAACAATAAAGGTCTGGCAACGTTTTAAGGTAATTTTAATCTAAACGATCAGCTGTTCGCGCCTCCCTCCAAGATTACTGACTCTAGGAACAGTAGTTCATCGGTGGCGTCGTACAATACAAGATTTTTAAAACTTACCTATTCTCTTTAACACCACGAATTTCACAGGCAGAAAAGCAGTCATTGTTTAATAGGATTGATAATAATGAAAATTGTGCAGTGCGAAACGCATTGATTGCCTCTGTTTTTGCCAGATAAAATTTCCATGCAAATCTTAGGTTATGTCACACAAAAGCACACAAAATTAAAATGGAAAATATAATAACGAATACTCACTTTTCTACAACAGAAATGAGGGTTTCCTTCTTCGTAAACTAAAGGCCAGCTGTCAACACGACGATTTTAGCCCTGTTGCCAGATTTACACTGTACGAAATAAATTTGTAGAAACGGTTTCAAAATGTACCAGATTCGTAGAATTGTACCAGGTCTGGCAACGCTGCTAATATCAAGACCACGCCCACAATCGAACTACACATAGACCACGCGCATGCATGTTTGACCTTGGGAAGTGTTCTGCTTTATTATAGAGTTATGATTGTGATTACGAGGTGATAATTCGTCAAAAGTATCTATATTAGCCTTACGTGAGCTCCAATCATGGAAGATTCTTCTAAATCTCTGTAACGATAAACTAGTTGCTATTTCAGGGTTTCAGCTGTTTTTAAAATTCCTGAAGAGGATGTCGGTCTTTCCTTTTAATATTAAAATTCTAATGACGAGGTGGTAATGCTTCTATAGTATATATAATAGCTTTATGTGAGCTGCGATTCACGGAAGTACTTATAAATCTTTTTAACGATAAACAAGTTGTTGTTTCAGGATTTTAACTATCTTTAAGATTCTTTAAAAGGATATCGGTCTTTCCTTTTATCATTGAAATTGTGATTACGAGGTGGTAATGTCTCAAAAGTATCTATAATAGCTTTACGTGAGCTGCGAATCACGGAAGGTACTTCTAAATCGCTTTAAGGATAAACAAGTTGCTGTTTCAGGATTTTACTGTTTTTTAACATTCCTCAAAAGGAGGTCGGTCTGCCCTCTTATCATTAAAATTGTGATTACGAGGTGATAATTCGTCAAAAGTATCTATATTAGCCTTACGTGAGCTGAAAATCATGGAAGATTCTTCTAAATCTTATTAACGATAAACTAGTTGCTATTTCAGAGTTTCAGCTGTTTTTAATATTCCTGAAAAGGATGTCGGTCTTTCCTTTTAATATTAAAATGGTAATTACGAGGTGGTAATGCCTCTAAAGTATCTATAATAGCTTTATGTGAGCTGCGACTCACGGAAGGTACTTCTAAATCGCTTTAAGGATAAACGAGTTGCTGTTTCAGGATGTCAGCTGTTTTTCAACATACCTCAAAAGGAGGTCGGTCTTCCCTCTTATCATTAAAATTGTGATTACGAGGTGATAATTCGTCAAAAGTATCTATATTAGCCTTACGTGAGCTGCAAATCATGGAAGATTCTTCTAAATCTCTTTAACGATAAACTAGTTGCTATTTCAGGTTTTCAGCTGTTTTTAATATTCCTGAAGAGGATGTCGGTCTTTCCTTTTAATATTAAAATGGTAATTCCGAGGTGGTAATGCCTCTAAAGTATCTATAATAGCTTTATGTGAGCTGCGATTCACGGAAGGTACTTATAAACCCTTTTAACGATAAACAAGTTGTTGTTTCAGGATTTTAACTATATTTAAAATTCTGTAAAAGGATATCGTTCTTTAATTTTATCATTGAAATTGTGATTACGAGGTGGTAATGCCTCATAAGTATCTATAATAGCTTTAAGTGAGCTGCGAATCACGGAAGGTACTTCTACATCCTTTTAACGAAAAACAAGTTGTTGTTTCAGGATTTTAACTATCTTTAAGATTCTTTAAAAGGATATCCTTCTTTCCTTTTATCATTGAAATTGTGATTACGAGGTGGTAATGCCTCAAAAGTATCTATGATAGCTTTACGTGAGCTGCGAATCACGGAATGTACTTCGAAATCTCTTTTACGATACACAAGTTCGGATTTCAGGATTTTAGCTACGTTTAACATTTCTCAAAGGATGCTGGTCTCCCCTTTTATCATTAAAATTGTGATTACGAGGTGCTAATACGTCAAAAGTATCTTTAGTAGCTTTACGTGGGCTGCGAATCGTAGAAGATTCTTCGAAATCTCTTTCACGATACACAACATTCCTGAACAGGATGTCGCCCTTTCCTTTTATCATTAAAATTGTGATTACGAGGTTGTAATACGTCAAAAATATCTATAGTAGCTTTACGTGAGCTGCAAACGATGGAAGGTTCTTCTAAATCTTTTTAACGATAAACTACTTGCTGTTTCAAGATTTCAGCTGTTTTTAACATTCCTGAAAAGGATGTCGGTCTCACTTGGTATCATTAAAATTATGATTATGAGGTGGTAATGCTTTAAAAGTATTTATAATAGCTTTACGTGAGCTGCGAATCACATAAGGTACTTCTAAATCTCTTTAACGATAAACTACTTGCTGTTTCAAGATTTCAGCTGTTTTTAACATTCATGAAAAAGATGTCGGTCTCTCTTTGTATCATTAAAATTGTGATTACGAAATGGTAATGCTTTAAAAGTATTTATAATAGCTTTACGTGAGCTGCGAATCACATAAGGTACTTCTAAATCTCTTTAACGATAAACTACTTGCTGTTTCAAGATTTCAGTTGTTTTTAACATTCCTGAAAAGGATGTCGGTCTCACTTGGTATCATTAAAATTATGATTATGAGGTGGTAATGCTTTAAAAGTATTTATAATAGCTTTACGTGAGCTGCGAATCAATAAGGTACTTCTAAATCTCTTTAACGATAAACAAGTTGCTGTTTCAGGATTTCAGCAACTTTTAACATTCCTCAAAAGAATGTAGGTCTTTCCTTTTATCATTAAAATTGTGATTACGAGGTTGTAATACTTCAAAAGTACCTATCTGTAGTAGCTTAACGTGAGCTGCAAATCAGGGAAGGTTTTTCTAAATCTCTTTAACGATAAACTAGTTGCTGTTTCAGAATTTCAGCTGTTTTTAACATTCCCAAAAAGGATATGGTCTCTCTTTGTATCATTAAAATTGTGATTACGAGGTGGTAATGCTTTAAAAGTTTTTATAATAGCTTTACGTGAGCTGCGAATCAGATAAGGTACTTCTAAATCTCTTTAACGATAAACAAGTTGCTGTTTCAGGATTTTAGCTGTTTTTTAACTTTTCTCAAAAGGAGGTCGGTCTTCCCTCTTATCATTAAAATTGTGATTACGAGGTGATAATTGGTCAAAAGTATCTATATTATCCTTACGTGAGCTGCAAATCATGGAAGCTTCTTCTAAATCTCTTTAACGATAAACTAGTTGCTATTTCAGGGTTTCAGCTGTTTTTAATATTCCTGAAGAGGATGTCGGTCTTTCCTTTTAATATTAAAATTTTAATTACGGGGTGGTAATGCCTCATAAGTATCTATAATAGCTTTACGTGAGCTGCAAATCACGGACGGTACTTCTAAATCCTTTTAACGAAAAACAAGTTGTTGTTTCAGGATTTTAACTATCTTTAAGATTCTTTAAAAGGATATCGTTCTTTCCTTTTATCATTGAAATTGTGATTACGAGGTGGTAATGCCTCAAAAGTATCTATGATAGCTTTACGTGAGCTGTGAATCACGGAATGTACTTCGAAATCTCTTTTACGATACACAAGTTCGGATTTCAGGATTTTAGCTATGTTTAACATTTCTCAAAAGGATGCTGGTTTATCCTTTTATCATTAAAATTGTGATTACGAGGTGCTAATACGTCAAAAGTATCTATAGTAGCTTTACGTGGGCTGCGAATCGTAGAAGATACTTCGAAATCTCTTTCACGATACACAACATTCCTGAACAGGATGTCGCCCTTTCCTTCTATCATTAAAATTGTGGTTACGAGGTTGTAATACGTCAAAAATATCTATAGTAGCTTTACGTGAGCTGCAAATGATGGAAGGTTCTTCTAAATCTCTTTAACGATAAACTACTTGCTGTTTCAAGATTTCAGCTGTTTTTAACATTCCTGAAAAGGATGTCGGTCTCTCTTTGTATCATTAAAATTGTGATTACGAGATGGTAATGCTTTAAAAGTATTTATAATAGCTTTACGTGAGCTGCGAATCAATAAGGTACTTCTAAATCTCTTTAACGATAAACAAGTTGCTGTTTCAGGATTTCAGCAACTTTTAACATTCCTCAAAAGGATGTAGGTCTTTCCTTTTATCATTAAAATTGTGATTACGAGGTTGTAATACGTCAAAAGTATCTGTAGTAGCTTAACGTGAGCTGCAAATCATGGAAGGTTTTTCTAAATCTCTTTAACGATAAACTAGTTGCTGTTTCAGAATTTCAGCTGTTTTTAACATTCCCGAAAAGGATGTCGGTCTCTCTTTGTATCATTAAAATTGTGATTACGAGGTGGTAATGCTTTAAAAGTATTTATAATAGCTTTACGTGAGCTGCGAATTACATAAGGTACTTCTAAATCTCTTTAACGATAAACAAGTTGCTGTTTCAGGATTTCAGCAACCTTTAACATTCCTCAAAAGGATGTGGGTTTTTTCTTTTATCATTAAAATTGTGATGGCAAGGTGGTAATGCGGCAAAAGTATCTATACAAGCTTTACGCGAGCTACAAATCATGGAAGGTTTTTCTAAATCTCTTTAACGATAACCACGGAAGGTTCTTTTAAGTATCTTTAGTTTTAACGAAATTTGCGATTACGATGCGCCAATGAGTGGAGAAGACCCATAATAGGTTTACGTGAGCTGTGAACTATGAAAGATTTCTCTACATACCTTTAGCTTGAACTAAACTGCTATTTCATAGCTTCAGCTGCATTTAACTTTCCTTAAAAGCATATCGGACTTTCCTAATATTATTAAAAATGAGATCACGAAGTGACAATGAATGGAAAGATCCTGTAATGCTGAGTAATTGCATGAGTGGCAAACCACAGAATGATCTTGTAAATATCTTTAATTTCAGTAAGCTTGCTATTTTACAATTTCAACTATCTTCAAGTCCCACCAAGAAGATATTGGCCTGTCCTCTATTATTAAAATTGAGATTACGGAGTGGCAATAGATGGAGAGGAACTGTAATAGCTGTCCGTGAGTTTCAAACCACGGAAGGCTTTTTTACATATCTTAGTTTTAGGGAAATTACTGTTTCATGACTTCAACTCTATTTAACTTCGCCCAAAAAGATGTCGGTTTTTCCCCCTATCATTTAAATTGAGATCTCAAGGTTATAATAAGTTGAAGGGACCTGCAATAGCTCTAGGTGAGTTTCAAACCATGGAAGGCTATTTTAAATATCTTTAAATTCAGCAAAATTTGCTGTTTTATGACTTCAACTATCTTTACCTTCTCCCAAAACGATGTCGGCCCTTTCCTCTATCATTAAAATTGAGGATATGTTTTTAATCAATCTCTAAGGTCTGTCGCCTTTTTCTATTTTCATTAACATCTCGATTGCTAGTAAACAATGAGTAAATAGATGAGCTGCAAAGCACTGAAGGTTTTAAATATATTTAGATAAAATTCCTCTTTCATGACGTCTGTTTTTCACTTCCGTCAAAGGGATGTCGGACTTTCCTTTTGTCATTAAAACTGCTGTTACAAGTTGAAGATGGGTGATCAAGATCTAGCATGGCTTTACGTAGACTTCAAACCGTAGATCTAGTTCTTGAAGGGTGTACAAAAAATTAAATTGATAGTATTATGAGCAGTGAAATGGATGACACAATGTTGTACTTCCTTCAAATTGCCAATGACCAAATTGATTGTGCAAGACTTCAAGGATATGTTACATACGACCAATTCCTGCTTCTGGAAAGAGAAATGGTAGAACACTTAGAAGCTGCCGTGAAGGAATAGAAGAGGATTTTTAACGAAAATATAAGTGGAGAAATGCGAAAAAGGGTTTCCGTCTTACTGCTTTCAAACTAAAACCATTCACAGCAAGTTCACAATCCAAAGCTAATATCCCTTAGCATAATTTAACCAAATTGTGTTTCCACGGCCGCGGAAGTTTTAACTAAACAAATTGAATTTGGCAAATTTCACACTGTACACAACGCGAGTTGGTGTAGTTACTATATGTTGAGTTTCAGGTTGGGTAGTTCTTTTACCAACCGATGTGAACATCTAACAAAAAAAAACTAACATGATTGTCTCTTGTGGTTCCATTAGTACTGCTCGGTGGAACAGTTAAGATGCTGCGATCCTACAGTCCACTTGTTTAAAAACTAATTTTTAACATTAATGGAAGGTAGCATTTACACGTTAATAGCGAAAATTCGTTTTAATTTAATATTTAATGTGTTTTAATGTGCTGAAATACCGAAACACATCATAAATAGGTTATAAAATGCCACAGAGAAGTTTTAGATATTATCTTAGTTGTGAAATAAAGTAAAATACTTTCTTAGATAAGAAAAAAAGCAAAACAACATTAGGTATATAAAATGCGGTTCGTCCCGAACACAATATAATGTGATAGAACAAACACTGAACATTATGTTAGTGCTAAAAACAAATATTTTTCTATGTACAAGTAAAGTTTTCTGTTAAACTAAAAACTTTCAATTTGTTCTTCTTTTGCTTTTCTTTCTTTTACAGAAAGGGGTAAAACAGATACAGCACTAAACACTGCTTTACCTGTTGAAAGACAAGTAAGTATTTAATTTTGTGGGAAAGTAATCTTAAGCAATTGCGAAACAAATATTATTTTTTTAGCTAACAACAGCTAATTGGCTCTATTAGTAACAACCAGTTACACCCCTGCATAATTGGCGATATCAAACACAGATTGAGCAAACAGCCCTTACAACAAAATTCCATTGATTTGGAACTTTATAGAAACAACAAAGAAATATTTAATCAATAAATTCTATGCAACACCAAAACAACTGAGGAACCTCACAGAAATAAAACCGTGACATAATGCAATGCATGAGGTGCCAAGCTTACGGCCATTCCAAAAAGTTTTACAGCAAACTTTTTAATTGTGGAAAATGTGGCGAACAAATGGATATATGCAAACAACACCCTTTTCTGACAGAAGTTTGCCACACAATATTGCTCTGCACCACGATCAATGCACAAATCACAAATAGAAGCTCCAACCTCACCAAAACGGAAGAACAACAAAACATGGAACAGGAACTAACAATATCCCCGTATGAAATAAAAGCTCTGATCTTCCAATCAATAAGTCAAAATAGTATAATAGAAAGCCTAGTAACGATAGTAATCACAAATCTTAATCCACAATAGCGCCTATTCTCAGAATTGCTAGTTGGGATGCCGACGGACTGCGTAACCACAAGCAAAGGATTAGAACAATTTAAAATTTAAATAAGATTGACATTTTGCTTATATCAGAGTCGCATTTTACTGATCGAGCAATTTTATTTACCATAATATTTACCCTGATAATACCCTCCACAGGAGGCTCATAAGTAATTATTCGAAAATCAATCCACCCAAATGCCAAATACACAAAATCTAAACAAATGTTGAAATAAAAGCCCCTGCTATTTACAGCCTAATACGATACAAAATATTGTAGGATGACTCCTTTAAAACCCTCGGGAAAAAGTTTATCGAAAAGGCACATCCAAACATGGGTCTCAGGTTCCGACAAATGTAGGTACTGGATTTTCGGTCGAAAATTCAAACTTTCTTTAAGCAATAAGATACTATTATTCAAAGCTCTACTTAATCCTATGTGGACTTACTGGTTCTAATTATGGAGATGCACCAAACCAACAATTCTAAAAATTATACAGCTATTTCGTTTCAAAGTGCTTAAAGCATTAGTAAATGCCCCACGGTATGGCACCAATCAGATGCTTTATAATTATCTGAACATTTCATAAATTACGGGCGAGATTTAGCAAAGTGCTGTCAAATACAAAGACCGTGATAATGACTTAATAGAGAAATATTATACATCAGTGGTACTATTGCAACAAGACTATCTGTCCCCAAGATCTAATATAAGGAAGAAATAATATTCAATACGAAGAAACACCAGTGGATGTTTCTCTTACAAGTCTGATACATGTGTCATATTTACATGATACTCTTTATGGAAGTAGATTGTAAATTTGAAAATTGTCAATAGAGAAACATGTGTATCAAAATTGTAAATATCACAGTTCTGGGACACAGGTAATTCACCTGTACACCTGCATACTTGAGCACACCTGTACAGGTAACAGGTACTTACCTGTGTCCCAGAACCGCTATATATCTACTACTGATGTTTCTTCTCGGGTTCATCAATTTTCACTTGCAGTTAATTATTTTATTTAGTCTGGAAACCCATAAATTTTTCCGAACGTAAAGAATAGTTTTTGTTTTCAATAAAAAAAAAAGTTTAGCATCAGTTACTATCACAAGAATGCTTACCGTAATTTGAAGTATAAAAGTCAGTTTTTTACATAATTCCACTCTTGTTCGATGTATAATTAAGTTCCTATTTACGCCATAGAGTGTGAATATAGTAGTTTTATGGTTTGGCATATCTGCTTATATACGTGTTTAGTAATATATTGTAAAAAATGAATAGGTGATGACGTACAGAAACCGCAATTTCAAGATAGATGACAGCAACTTTATGTATTATAAAATAATATTTACACTTATTTTAGATAATTCTTGAAGTGGTAATTGTGGAAAACTGCTTGTCTTTAATCATAAAAATGAATTGTTGTGCTCCCTGATTGTAAAGTACTACCACATCATTTTAAAGTTTAAGAAGCTAAAGCTCTTTGTAAGAATATCGCATAGTAAATACTTAATGCTACTTCTCATTGAGATCGCTTACATATCTTTAATCAATAATCCTAGGCAATTAAGACGACTTTCCTAAACCCCTCCGCAAAAGCTCGATACTTGTAATCTCTGAACAAATGGTTTGAGAAACATTAAGAGCGCATTAAGGCTGTTGGAAATGCATTTAATTCGCAATTCTTTAGGTATATTAACGCAAAATTCGCCGCAAAAATTATGGAAAACACTCTAACTAACTGAAATCACCTAAAAACTGTGGAGATCATAATTTGTTTATAACATCAACGAAAAGAAGTTGTCAACAATTACCTACTTGCCACCAGTAAAATTATCGGTTTATTTTAAAGGTTAGGTTGTTCTACGTTTTTATATAATTTAACATTTATTTTATGTGTTATAAAGTTATGAAGAACTGTCAGAAATTATATAATAATTTTAAAATCCGCAAATCACGATTAGAATTACGGGAGACTTTAATGCGACTATAGCACAAGAGAAATTTGAGAAAAGCATGTAATAGGTTCGCACAGTTTTAGAATCTATCTTGAGTGAACGTTTAAGTAGACAAGGAATGTAGCGAACCTGGGCATCACCAAATGGTATCAATAATATCATCAAACAAAAATTGTAAAAACAACAGAAGTGTTAAATCACTTCAGCTTTTTATCAGACTATTGCCTATTGTGGATAAGAATTATATTGAAAAAATGTCAAATTCAGCGAGAAAAAAGTTCAAAAAATCAACGGAAACAAAGCAGAAGTGCAACAAAATGAACAAAATCCAAATAGAAAACTTAAATAACTTACAAGAAAAATGTAACGAGCTTGAATATTAGTAGATAAAATTTGTATAAAGCTCGGAAAACCATAAGAAAATTTTCTCAAATAAAACACATACCTACCCTCATTAGCAGACGAGTAAGTTTAAAGGAAAAGAAAAAAATATAAAACAAAACAAATTGAATGGTGTGCGGTATATCAGCTAGTAAGAAGATCTATCAGAACAGATAGAAGAATGTACGAAGAATAACAAGTATGACAAATAACGGAAGAGACACATTCGATGAAGAAAATAAATCCAAAACAAAAATCCGAGATAAGAAGAGCTGATGATGAAGATGGGATAAACAATGAACTTCCAAAAACAGAAACAATAGAACAACTCCAGATTTTATTCAAACAAGTATTGTTTGGCAAACATTTCTCATCACTTCAGTGATGTAGCACCCTCTGATTTGAAAATGGAGACATTTATTATAGCTGTAGAGTGTAGACCAATCGTTCCAATTTTGAATACACATATACTATCTACTTCGATAATCGAAAAGAATTCTACACATTAGACACCATTCACGACATAAACCAATAAGTATACAAATTCAATGAAGTGGATTACCACAAAGCATTTGGTATCGTAGAACATTACCTATCACATATTTCAACCTTTGAATGATCAAGCAGTCATCCAGAAAACTGGGGAACTATTCAATATATCGTAAGTAAGAACAGACACAAAACGAAGTCATCCATTATCTACTATTTTATTCAATGCCATATTAGAATAAGTATTTAGCACATTATATTGGAAGAAGTAAGGTATTTTTCAGAAAAATTTTTCGCACATCTGCGGTTTACTGATGATGATATTGCACTATATGCTAAAACTGCCTCAAAATTAGAATATTAAACGAACTGAATGCAGAAAATAAATATACTTACAAACAACACAAATTTAAAAACTATCAATAAGAGTTACTGTGAAAAACTACGCGAAAAAGCAGTTTATCTAGGTAAACGGTAAAAGGTAAAAAGAACTGTGGAATAATTTAGCACTACAACACAACTGAAGCAGTTAGATGCAACACAGTACAACATGTTACGAAACATTTTGAAGATGAGGAAAATGGACAAAATAAGAACAATTGAACTACCACAAAAACTGAAAATGAGTTAAGTAAACTAAAGTGGAGCCACCAAGTGGAAGTGGGCAAGGCTAACAACATTATGGTGCTCAACCGCACACTTGCACAAAAGAAGTAAGGGACAATCGAAAATAAGACGAGAAAACGAAATTCAAGATCAAATAGGACCTGGCTTGAGGAATGTGGTAAGAAACCGAATAGACTGAAACCTTCACTCGGAATCAACCAAAATTAAGTAATGTTTATTTTGTGTTAATAAAAATAATAACAATGCCAACTATCACAATTAGTCACTGGAACGTACCTGTGGCTATAGTAGGAGCTTTTAAGTGTTTTGTCACTAGTCATAGGCACGTAATAGAAACGTTCCCATTACCTGCACGCGACCAAAATAAAATATAATTTGTGGTAATCGCAACGTTTAGGCGACGTTTTTGGAACTTTGGAACCTTGTTCGCTTCTGTTGCAATGCCTTTGTGGTTACGTACCGGCAACGTTGCGACTTGGCAGCCACGACTTTCACAAAACTTCACTACTCTTTTCAACTGATCTTGTTTTACTTATATTTTATTCCTCCATCATCTTTTGTCCATTTCTCTAGTTGTCAAACTAAATCGAATAGTATAAAAGTAATATTAGAGAGCAAAATCCGTGCCAATGTCCCAGTGGTCTGACTGACAAAATTGAAATAAATGCAAGTTGGCTATCAAATAAAATGACGATACGTCAACTCAGACCACGCGCCATTTAAAATTACATTTTAAAATTATATTGGTTTTAACACATTAAATATCAAGTGAGAATATGAGATTCTAAACGCTGAAAACCATTTTTTCAAATAATTATGGTGTCGTAAGTTTTGCCCATAAAAATGACGAATTTAGGTAAACATTACTTTGAAGTAATTTTAACTTCACAAATATAACTTTAAAGTAATTGTTACTTGACGATAGTAAGATGGGAACTGGAAATATGTAACATTAAAGGTATATTCACTACAATGTTGCGAATAGAACTACAGCGTCACTTTAAAGTCTCGATAGGGTAGTGACTACCACAAACTCTCTGTTCAAAGTTTCCGTTATCCCTTCATATTTCAAAATGGCACTTTAACATCTACTATCTAGTTTTTAATCTCACATTTTCTTCGGATGACCGGTGTCGCACACAGTATTTATGTATTAATTTGAATGAAATATAGACGATACGCTTCAATTTTTCATGGAAGGTTGTAGAATGTTGTTACTTTATGATCAACTTTGTCTTTGTAAACAGATGTCGTTATTTGTAACCTCCACACTGCCAAGTATTTATCTGCATTACTAGCTATTACACAACAATGCACAGCACGAAATGTTATCAATACGTATTAGACAATAGATGGTGAAGTTTACTTCATGGTGAATTAAATAGTAACTTTATAGTAACCGTGCACTGTGATGTTCCATTCTGGAGGTAGTGGAAATGTTCCACGACTTTAAAGGCGTAGTGAAGGTCTCTAGAACGTCGCGTTAACTATCAAAATGACTTGTAAGTAGTCGCTCACTTTGAAGCCGCAGTAGCATTAATTAGCCACCGCTACCATCGAAAACCACATTTAAGTTCTTAAAACTTTAAGGTGGTTCTAAAGCTAACTACGATGTTTCCAAAACCTGATGGAAAGCTTCGTAGAAGTTATATACAGCCATGGTGATAACAACTACCTCGCAGCAAATGATTAGATTTATCAAATGAGCCATAGCTTTAGTGGCGATTCTGTAATAGTTACTCATTAGAGATTTCTGTATTAGTTATGGTTACTTTGTTGCTAGTTGAGGATACTAAATATGAAGATATGTTAACCTCTAAAAAAATTTCTTTACGCCGCTTGTATTGCCCTAATTGACGTTCAATTAGTAGGTACCTTGCGCTAAAACTTATACAAAGAATATTTTATTCGCAACGGTTATAATATTTATACTTTGTCCTTTAAACTGCAGCGTGATAAAATGTGAAATCAACCAAAATTGTGTAGAAAGATACAGAAATCGATTCTTCGTTAACTTCGAATTTAAAAAATTTCCGCTGTTGCCGATAATCCTTCTGGTCGTAACTATTGAAACCAGTTCTATAAAGCAAATTTTTAATATTTTTGTTTTTCTAATAATGTCGAATTAATAATACATTTTATCGCTAAAGTACATTACACGAAACATTAATAAAGCAGAGCTACCTTACCCCCTTAAATGTGTATATTACAGCGAAGATTTGGATGAAAAACACTTGAAGCAATTGTATCAAGTCTAAAACCTTGCATCTTTTTATTTTTATAAAAAGCAAAGAAGCATAAAAATATAGTAAATGTTTAGACAATTTACAAATGCATATAGCTACCACCATGAATGTTCTTTCCCAAATCGAACTTAATTTTTGCACTTCACACAATATTCTGCTCTAAGAAGACATATTTTAACCACTTGTAACTGGAAATAATTTATAGAAATCTCAATAAACTGCTATTTGATAAGTTTAGATAAATAACTTGTGTGTTTTGTTTCAATTTGTACCTATCTATGCCAATAAGTCAATTTTCTCAAATTATTAATATTGATTGTTAGATTTGGTTAAATAAATACAAGTGATTTTAAAGTCTCTAAATAACATCGTTGTTGGTCTAAAAGATTTTAATAATGCTATTTTATCGAATAGCATGTCTTATAAAATCCGCTTCAAATATTCAAGTTTACCTCAGCAAGCCCTACGTTATCTAAATATTATTTTCGTGTCCGTAATTTTTGTGTAAATGTTCTTTTTAGCAAGAAACAAAAATACACTACACTAAACACTAAACAAATTGAGCTGCCATGCGCCATACTTCCTAAAATGTGTAAACATCAGTGAACCTACGGATGTAAAAACGCTTCAAATAATTGTATCAAACCTAAGACGGTTGCTATTGTATTTTATAAAAAAGCGAGCAAGTAAAGAAGAAAATTTACAAACGGAACGCCGCGAAGGTTTTTTCGAAAATTTATTTATTTTCGCACTTTACACTTCACATTTTAGGCGCTGGAAATATTTATACAAAATAAATATGTTTTTAAAACTGCTTTAATTAGAGTGAAGCGAAATTGAAGAAAAGCCAATTCCATTTGAAATCCTGAAAGATGACGATCACCAGCAATGTTATACTCGTAATAGATTATAAAATTATACCAGTAATTATATTTTTGAATTAGAAATGGTTAGAAATCAATGTATACAATGCCGTTTTAGTGGATACAATTTTTAATGCAACTAGAGAAAAACCATTTAATTTTTTTTCAAATTTTTAATATAGATTGTTAGATATGGTTAAAAGTTACTTACGAATGATTTTTAAAAAGTTTGTTAATAATATTCTTGCCAACCTAATACAACCCGTTTCAAATATTGAAATGTATCATAACAAGTTTTACTGATCATCAAATCATGCTTTTCGTGAAGTTTATCCTTAAATTACTAAGGTGCATTATACCTACTAAACACAAAAAATCTGCCGTGCTTCCTTAAATGTGTAAATTGCACCCAACCTTTACATAATAAAGCAGTTCGAACATTTGTAGAGTTTGTAAATACCCGATCGCAGAAGACATTAATTTAAATACAATTATTCAAGCACACCTTGCTGTAGTTCAGTGGAAACCGCATCTTTGTATTTTTGCATAACAGGTTTTAGACAATTTACAAACGCAATTTAACTAAATACAACAGTTCTTTTCCAAGTTGATATCTCTATTTTCGCACTGCACACAATATTAAATTTTTAAGGAGTCACTTGTTGGCAATAATGGGTATAATAATTTTACAAATTTTTTTAAACATCTACACTGTTTTGAAATGCTACATAATACTATCTTGCAAACAACTAGTAATTCTACACGAATAAGCTTTATCTTTCGAAAAAGCTTCCAAAATGACACATAAAGGTTCAGTTCTATTTGTTTAAGCCCAACTGCAAAAATAAAAGTGTGGTTAGGACTAGGCATTATTCCAGATTTAAAAAATATAATCTCATATAATTAATGAAACCTTGTGGGAGTACGTCAATTTCTGCACATTTTAATTTTTTGTAGCTCCGAAAATGGAAAACTAACCGCTACACTTGCAAAAACCAAAGCAGACAGCCTCAATTTTAACATGAGACCAACATGCTTGTAACTTTCAGTTTTAACTAGTTTCTGAATGAGCTCTAATTAGATCTAGCATTTGTAGCGACCTACACATTTTATATTTCTCTGATAATCGCTTAATTTGGAAAAATATTTAATTAAATATTTAGCCTTCGGCAAGCTTCGTCGCACCGTCGCGTCGCGTGGTTGTTTGCCAAAATTCTATTCAGCCTTGGTAAATTAGGAAAAATCTAACACTTACTCTGCTTTTAACACTGTAAAAATCCTTTGCTGCGGCAACAATCGCCGTCCTAAAAGGGCGACGGAAGCTGTTTCTCAGCCCCGGGCAATCAAATGTTGCAAAAAGACAAAATTTATGAAAAGTCGTCCAATAAAAACGCGAAAATACAACGCGGCTCCTTATTGGCATCAGCGTCAGCATTTTACGTGCGAAATTTCTAAATCATCGGCCGCTAATCCTGAAATATGCGAAAACCCGAGATTTTATTGTTGCACGGCTTAACAATCACATTCACGGCACTCTCGCATAATCAAGGCGCAACAAAGGACAAATTCGGCCGATTTATGAATAATCGAGCGGAAAAAGCAGGCGAAGATGAAATTTCGAAAAAGCGCATCTCAGGTGCGCGGCCCGAAATCGATGGAAAAGCAGACACAAATAAATGGGCAAAAGTCCGCCTAATCCGCCTTATTCATAATCAGCTTAGTCCAAATCACATTAGTCGAAAAAAGCAGCAGGACATTAATTTGCGGCGCAGCGCGTCCGCAGGATGCAAACCCGGGCACAAATAAAATCAATCAGAATCAAGAAACTCACCTCCGATGAAAAAGAAAAGAAAATTTTATAAATGGGCAGCGCGTACAATGGGAAGTCGATATATATCACTCCATCTATTTGTTCACTTAGTCAAACACAATACCGAGTTAAGCCCCAGTACTTAGTGTAGATAAAACCCGAGTTTAGCGCAAATCGGTTTACAGTGGATTCTCTAACTATATACACGCTCCTAATACGAAAGCTGTATTAAATAAGTAGAATTGATCCTAACTTTTCGTTCTGCAGGACACGCCCCGATCTACTGTCGGGAAAGCTCGTAGCGCGCATCGCAGTTCTGCAGGAAAGTCGTCTTCGTACGCTTTCGCTGCCCCAAAGCTCATGCAAGGCTTTTCCGAAATTGCTTTATTTTTTCCTGCTCACCTGGCGAAAAACCACTTCGATTTCGACTGCTAAAAATCGTGAACTTTGATTTCGGGCGGATTTAATAAATCCTCTGCAAAACATAAAGCTCCCGTAAAGCAATCAAATAACTCGTGGAATTGTTGCAATAATAATAACTATTCTTGGTGTAACAAATTTACATTGGGAAAAAACCTTCACAAAATTTTAAAAATCTAAAACTAATTTTCCTGTAACTCCAGAAATACAATTATGTACTTTCCTTGTCCATTGTTTTAAATACACTTACACATAAATATGTTTTGAAAATGGTTTCAACTTGTGTGAAGCGCAATTTGGCAATTGGGGAAAAGCCTGAAATGTGGAAAAGTGGAGACTAAGAATTTGTTGTATATAAAATATGTTAAAAATTTTACGCAGCTTTTCTATTTTTAAATTTAGCATCGATAAGCCAACTCTCCAATACCGTTTTAGTGTAGATATACAATTTTGCAACGCGAGAAAAACCATTTAACTCGAAACAGAAAAAAGAGATATACGTAACCTTATGCTAACGTTAAGCTTACATGCCAAATTTGGTAACAATTGCTATTTCAATATTATTTGTTGCTTCCAAAAGAACACGCTGAAAAAGGAAACGTTTAACATTTAAAAACAGCTAATGTCACATCAATATTACATAAAACTCATCCAAAAATATTGGCCTCTAAAGTTCCATAAATATAATATCCTGAAATAGTTTTAGCTTTTCAAACATTTGTGACTGTTAATTTTAGTTCAAGTAAATTTGTATAAAAGCAGACTTAAAACTAACTAAAGAAGTTTGTCTAGCAATTCGAAAAGTTGTGCGGAGAAAGGGTGTTTGTCAAACCCCAAAACTGAGCGGCTCGAAGCCATTCTGATTTGTTGTGTTGACATTTGTATCAATTACATGAATACATTCATGCTTCAGGCTGATTCGGTTCAATATGGACGAGCCAAGCACCGCAAACATAATCAGACCTTTAATCAAATTTGGCACTGAAACTATTTGCAGATTTTCATAATTTAGTAATCACAGTGGGGAAATTATTTGCACATTAATGTGTCAGGTTTCCCATGTCATTTATATAAAATTCATCATAATAGAAAAATGTTATTGTGTGCAGAAATGGAGTAATTGCTGTTGATTAAAAAAAGAGTACGAGCAACAACTATCCAAAAGCTTAAAAAAATAAAGAATTGAAATCCCTCATTCATCATTGAGATTTAGAAACTAAGTTAGAATTAGTGCAATATAAGCATGAAGGATAATCACCTCACACATATAAGAAAACAGGTTGAATATCGTGTGCTTTTATTTTTTTTTATGATTGCGTAGAATACAAAGATCAATGGATTTTACATGTATACTGCACACATATAATGTTGATGTAGAACAACTATCAAGGCAACTTCAAGCTTCTCAAAACTGACAAAAAATCTTATTTAAAGAATGAATAGTGTCGAAAAATGACAGCTAAATTCATCAGTAATGCAAGAAGCAACAATTGATGCAACGGAAGCACGGGGAATCTTTTCACAGCTAGCATGATTAGTCGTTTAAACGTATCGGTGACTATTCTCGGAACTTTGAAGTTCCCATTACGTACACGTGAGGCATAATTTTTGGTGACCGTGTCTTGCGATTGATATTGTTATACTTATGTTTCATTCCTTCATTATCTTTTGTTCATTTTCTTAGCTCAGAAACTAACTCGAATACTATCAAACTAATATTAGAGAACAAAACTTATACTCTTTTCCGATGATCCGAGTAACAAAATTAAAACGAATGCAAGTTTACTGTTAAACAATAACGATTGTACGTCAATTCAGACCACGCTTCGTTTAAAATTGCATGCAGAAACGACGATAAATTATTTTTTTATACTAGTGTAATGTAAAGGTTTTGTCCTCAAATATGGTCGTTTTAATTAATAAATATAAATTTGAAGTAATTGCTGCTAAACAATGGTAGGACGTGAACTGCAGATATGTAACTTTAAAGTTTTACTACAAACTACCTACTCGACTGTAGCATCACTTAAACGTCCCGGCAGAGCTGTAACCATCACAAACTGCCTGGTCAAAGTTCCCGTTACCACTTTATGGTTTCATATGGAATTTTAACTTCTATCTATTTTCATTATATTCAAATGATCGGTTTCGCACACAGTATTTATGTATTTATTTTTAATGAAATACAGGGAAAAAGCTTAATTTAAAAAAAATTGTTTTTTTTGTGACCAACCTTGCCTTTGTAAACAGACATCATTATGTTCAAGAGCCACGCTGCTGACTACTGATCTACACTACTACACACTGCGCAAGAATGTACAGTATGAAATTTTATCAATATTGAGCACTAGGTGGTGAAATTTGGTAGATTTAAAAGGTGACACGCACTTTATAGTAACCGTGCACAGCGACGTCCCAGCTTGAAGGTAGCTGGCACGTCATTAGCACTAATTAATATTACATACTTGTTCCTGGACTTTAAAGAGATAGTGAAGGGTTCCAGACCATCGCGGCAACTGCCAAACTACTTGAAAGTAGCTGCAACTTTGAAGCCGCATTTCATAGTCGCCGCTACCGTCATTAGCAACCTTTAAGTTTTTAAAACTTTATGGTCATCCCAAGGTAACTACGACATTTCCAATACTGGGAAAGATACCTACAAGTCATACACAGTTACAAAGTGGCCATAGTGGTAAAAGTTACTTGCCAGCAACTGTGTATTTGCCAGATGTTGTTATATATACATCACAGTCATAGTTTTAGTGGCGGTTCCGTAATAGTTACTCAGTCGAAATTTCTGTTCCAGTTACGCCAGTTTCTCAAATAATCGTCCATATTTTTCTGAACTGCAGACAGGCTTGAAGAATACAGAGCACTATTTTGCTGACATGTGGTGCCAATGTTAGTAATCTGTAATAATTAAGATATTAATGGGCCCATCTCTATGAAGCATAGGTTCTCCAGTCATCGGCCCACACATGGGTTTCTCAGATTTTGGAGCATATTAGATGAAACCATTTGATACCAGCCTCTTCAACCAAGTTCATGGGTTTGTGGGAAAACTACAGTATTTTCCCGGTGCTTTTTACACTGTAATTTTAGCTGCCCATTCTGGGCCAGACGCTGCAGTCGGTCCGAGGGAGGTGTTTGATTTCCCTCCTATGGCTCATGGAAGGCATTCCCTAATATTTAAAGAAATTGATTTAATATTGAAAATACAGATTTATTATTAAGAAAGACAATTGCCTCATATTAAATGTTATGGTTTTTATATTGTATATGTTCTAATTAAATTCAGTAGTAACCCAAAGAGATAAAAAGTCAAACATTTAATTTGGTTACACTTCCCGCTCGAGGTGTGGACAGAAAAGACAAAAAGTAGAATAAAGCATGATTAAACCCCGAGAGTAATAATAAAGTTCAATTAAAATAATACAAAGTCATAAGAACCATATCAATATACAATATACATGGCTTTTGCCGTCCGCTCGATACTAGCTGATGTGTTACGATCTTAAGGAATCTTGTCACATTAAGTTATTGTGCAAAAATAAAATAAAAATTAATCCTTTAGGAACCCTCCTCCCTTTTCTTCTTTTTTCCACATCGTTTCCCTTACGAGTCGCCCTATTCGTAATATTTTATGTTCAGGAGAAGTTCCCTGTGATCTCTTTTTCTTTTACTTGTATTTGATCCATTTTAGATCAAGTATTCGTGTACTTCAATACATTTTAGGGTACTCGGGAACATTGAACTACGCTAGAAGTATATTTTTATGGTAGTTGCAGTCTTGTAGTCTTGGAGAGTTCAGTTCAGTTCTATTGTTTCGTAAGAGACTGACTACTGGTAAATGACGTGGAAAATCTTCTAAAGTAATAATTTCATAGAAAATTCTTGTTTAGCCATAGGATCTAACTTATCATCTCTGTTAGCAGATAGTTTATGAAGAATTTGGAAACAAAAATATTTAGTGAAGCCCCTTTCGTCCACAATATTATCTAGTGGGTAGATATGTTGATGATATCCTGGTAATTTTTAATTCTAATACCCCCAGTGTTAATGATCACATGGCTTAACCCAAAACATCATAAAATTAAATTCACGTTTGAAATTGAACATAATAACTTGTTGTTAGATATTTTGATCACAAAAAAAAACACTAATTCTGATTTTAAATTACTTAGTTTTAGCATTTTCAGGAAGCCCAGTTGTACTGACCATATACCATCTTTTCATCCTTCATTTCATAAACTTGCCAATTTTCAATTTTTATTCAGATGTTTACTTTTTATCCTTATGCCAGATGAAGATTTTAACATCCTTTATCTAAGAGACGTGTCTGTCTGGGACGCTGTTTTGTCCGGGACGCTGTTTCAGCAGCCAAACCGTAAGAGATAGAGAAAAAAGTTATGAAAGTTATATGTTTGGAATGGCCATGTCAGGTCAGGAACCGAATTTCAGTCACGTGACACTTCCGGTTTTCGAGAAATCACGTGATTTCCGTCCGTCCGTGACACTGGTCCGTCCGGGACGGTCTTTTTTGTTTTATTAAATGAGACATTTGTCTCACTGGACTGCTAGTTTAATTTAATATCCTTAAATTTATTGCTATTAAAAATGGTTATCCTCTCAAGCTAATGTTACCTATTTAAAATCTCCGAATATAACTTTTCACAAATTTAACCACTATCAATAATTTCGAAAATAAGATCTTTTATTCAATTTCGAATTATGGTACTATTTCTTTGTCCATAAAAACATTTTAAGCAAATATAACTTTCATATTTCTTTTTCTACTATTAATTCAATAAAGTTTCTATCCCTTTAATCTGGTGTTGACCGTCTCAACTGTTCGTCTTGCGACTGTTTTTACATTGGCTAAACTGGACGTCTATTATATGATGCGAGTTTGTTGTATACGCTGACCACGTCGGCACCGTTGTAATTTTCGGCCATGAGTTTGGCCTAATAGATCTCTTCACCGTATTTGACTTATGATTATCCCTTGTATTTGTGCATGCTTGTTTACAGGGTGACTTAGTCACTGTGCCAAGATTGATGTAAGGTGAGGCCTGGAAGCGGTTAATAAGCGTTGCAGGTAGGTCGGCGCTCTTGTCGCTACACTGTGGTCTCCAGAGTTTTGTACTCGAGTATCTCGCCCCGTTTGGCCTTCAAGGTTCTGTTAAGCGTGAGTTACCCCGATTGAAACTTGTGGCGCCAATTTATTTGTTAACATCCTATACATACCATCACGCTTGCCCTGTGGTGTACCGTTTCTAGTACCACTTCCATCTCCCTGAGCGTATCAAGCCGTGGCATTTAGCTTGTTTTGTGCGATTTCCAGGTTAAGTGTAGACGTTTCGCGGACATGTTTAAGTATTTGGCACTTCCTTACTCATGAGTATCGTTAAAACAGTTTGATACTGTAACAAGGGAAGCTCACCTGACAGAAGACGCATTGATACTTTTAAGCTCCGGATGTGAAGACGAATGTTTAGAGACAGCACATCGAACACATTCTTCCATCCTTTAGAAAATACTTCCCCTTCAAGGCTTCAAGCATTGTTTACACACGAAGAATAATATCAACATGAGAGAGCATAATATTGAGATATTGACTGTTTAGGAAATATCAAACTGATGACGGAGAGAACGTTCTGCAAAACCTTTGGGTTGATGTTACCATAAACTATGGACAGAAGGTTCGATGAAGCAATACGCCTAGCGAACAACTCCAGCCGATGGTGAGGAGCTGAACGTTTAGGAATCCAAAAACGCGAGGCTACAATATATTAGTGCACGAAACTCATATTTTTGTGTTTGAGTTTGAATTCCACTTGCTCACTTCACTACCACAACGTACACTTCTTCGCTATTAAAACATTCAGTTAGTGAAGTGTGAAAAAATGTATGCAGATAATCAAGAAACAAAAGTTATGAATTTGCTAATTATATTTCGTTTTTTTTCTCTTAATATAAAGTTTTTTAGTATAGAGGATCTCTGATCTGAGCGAAAGGCGATTAGATAGCGGTTTAAGATTGATTCTCAAAATCTGTTAGATAATAAAAATTTCAGCAAAATCATTTCGTAGAAAAAGCTGTTTAAGCAAGCATGATACAAAAACACATGTCAGAATCTCTTTGTGTCCAGAAATGTTTAAATTTCATGCAATTAAAAGTATGTAATCTACATTGTTATTTGGCATTCAATTTGCTTATGTACTCGTACGTGTATCACAGACGAATGGGAGTACAAATAAGTTTCCGGTTAATTTTCTGATCTACTGATTCGCACTAAAAACTGGAAAGTAGCATTACAACATTTAAAAATTTGGCAAAAGAGAAGAATTATTTTTTCACATGTAAAATATGACAGGAAATCTGAGTATGTTTTTATATTTTTGCTTTCAATTAGAACATGTTCCGAATGATCGTCAAATGTAAACGATAAGAGAGTCAAAATACATAATTTACCTACACAAGTTTAAAATTAATGAACAAAAAAATAAGATTACTAGTTTCTTCGTCTTTTCCTTATGTCCTTACACTCTCATTGAGCGTCCGTTTAATAAGGATAATTAATTTTTCAGAAGAAGTTCAGAACATCATTTATTTCATTGCTGTGATTCAGATGTTATTTTTCAAAATGTAAAAATACACTTAAACTGCACTTTAGAAGGAAGAAAATAATTAACATGCGAAAATTAGCTAGTTAGCGAACAATAAAATATTCTACACAAATAATTTAAAATGTTAACAATTTTTGGTTGTTGACCTTGACCTATTAGCCACGTTATTTTCAAAGCTGTGTTAAAAAGAGACCGCAAGGTAGAGGAAACCCACCTTAAAAAGGTGGAAAAAGCATAGAAAGACTAAAAACAGCATGGTTTGACAGCAGTAAAAAACGTCAAGAAAATGAACGTTAAGGTCTAGTAGTTAGAAAACGATGGCCTCCTGTAAGGCAAACACGGCAGGAAGAAGAAAGGGGGAAAGCAATCTAATCTAGTTTTTTTAATTGTATTTTTGGATACAACCATGGACATGAAGACCATATGAAGTCTTGACACCCAATGGCAATATCGAGTTATGCTTTTGGTAAAAGGTTCAGGGTTATTTCAATTCCCCCAACTGGGGGCGGGCTGCTAGTGCAAGTTAAGTTATGCTTTTGGAAAAGGCATGTATATATACACATTGCGTCCTAGACTCTCTGGCGAGAGGTAACTGCATATGCACTGCGCATGGCTAAGACTAAATGCAGTCAATTTAGTTAAGCAATACTGAAATGTTTTCTTCGTTTTGATTTAAAGCGATACAGTTTTGAGTAAAAACAGCGACAAAAATGTATTTCTCAGAAAATTAAGGACCCGAGTGCAAATAAAGTATTTTTGTCACTGTACTCGGACCGTTCCACGGTTCCAGCCGTCGCTAAGAGAGGACACCAACCGCATCGCTCGCTAGTCATGTTTTAACGACGCTCGCTTAAAACCTCGTGCCAACATGGCTGAAAAGGGACACGAAATCCCTACGGCAGCTTGTCCCAATCAGTATGGCTCCCAACCCCTACCCCTCACTCTCTCCTCGTCTAATTCTTACAACGACAGCGTCTTAACAAGGAACAACATTAATTTCTCGGAGGCTTCCTCCTTCCGATCTTTAGATAGGTTTAGTCTCTGGCGTGGTTTACACGTTGAGTTACCGTGCTCTTTTGCTTTTTTCTCCTGAGGAAGCACCATACGAACGTGGGCGGCACGACCTCAATAATGACACGGTCCAATCCCGGAAGTCGATTTTACTTAAGAATAACACTGCCAAAGATATTAAATATTGTATGTGCGGCGCTTTATCGAACCTTTTGCAAATAAAGAGTCTTGAAGGAAACTGGAGGATTTAATTTAAAAATAGAATCCTATCGCATCAAGGCGCATGGTGTAGGTGACCGGTCACCTAGGTATAGTAAAAATGATTAGTTTTGCAATGTGACACTTTAAAGATCAAACTGAGTCTTGATGTGGCCCGTTTCTTTTCACGATTTCAGGAAAAATATCTTGTAATATTGTGAGTTCCAACTTTAATTTTACAGGTTGAAATTTAATTCAAGTTTTTTAAATTTTATTCAGCTAACGATAGGTTTTTAAAATTAATGTTTAGAATAGTTGTTAGTTATGCTATTTTTTGTAGAAAATTGCACGAAACAACGGAAATCACCTAAAATAAATAAACAGTCTCCAGCTGCAATTGATATTATTCCTAACCACAAACCGCAAGAATGCATTCATTTTCAAATATGAAAGATTGGACATATGTTTTATAAGCGCGCCGGTTGTCTTTACGCTCAGATGGTATTATTCGGGAGCACACACACTCTTTATAAATAAAAGGGTTGCCGCGTGAGTTTTAACGTTGTAGATTTTGTCTCACATTGAAACTCTGATAACTCGATCTATAGCTTCATCGTTTTCGCTCGTAATTGCCATATAAGTTTGGGTCCTATTTAAAATCGCCCCAACATCTGCTAACGGCTCGGTGCATTGACACATAACTTATGTTATGTTAACATACTTCTTTGATCTTGTTTTATATGTTTTAAGTGGTATCGAATAGCTACCTTCAGATCATGTTTCTAAAACCTTGTTATATTATAACGAAAGGATAGATAATAAAACATATTTTCAATTATAGAATAGTTACTTCTATCTAATGCCCTATAGGCTGTTGACGGCTGGAAGGCTAGCAGCCCTGCGCCCGTAAGGCCCGTACCCATGTATATTAGTGGTGGCAAAATAGTTAAAATGTTGCCGGTTCTAAACCGGTTTACAAATCGGTTTTGAACCGATTTCTCAACCGGTTTATAAACCGGTTTTTATCAGTTTTTAAAATGGTTTTTAAATCGATATACGAACATGTTTAAGCTGGAGTAAATTAGAAAATAAATTAATATAAATTTGAAGATTTTAGAGTGCGCTGTACTAACCTAAAATGAATTGTATATTCAAGAGAACTTGATAACTAATTATTAGTATAACTTTTCTTCAGAAATAATGTGTAAAATCTAACCCTATTTACTACTGCAGAAAGCTCAAGGTAGATGAAAACGTAGGTAAACGGCAAGTGGAGTAAATTATATGCTATTTTATGTTTGTTGATACTTTCTTTTTCTAATTTTTTATTTTAACTTGCATTTTCCATTTACTTAATAAAATGACTGAACTTAATTCCCGGTTAATATAACAAAATATTGTTTTACTTTTTAAGCCACTTCGGAAACTATACTCTGTGGGGCAGCCCCTCTTTTATAATAATTTTATCTCCAGAACGGGGAATATAATACATTTTGAAATACAATTAATAATCTGTCCTTCAAATATCTACCATTCAGAACAGGGTGTAGGTACCTTCAAGTTTGTTAAGGATAATAGATGAATTTAACTAGTTTATCATCACTTTCAAAGTATTACTGCTAGATACCAATAATAATAAAAAAATAAATACTGTAATTCAACACAATTTTACATACAAAGTTATTTTTTCTACAATCCTGTCAAAATAGCAACATTTTGTGCAGTTTCTAATGTCAAAAGTTGTGTGTTTTAATACTCACGTTTTGCTGTAAATTTGAATGTGAACATAACCTAGAATATCTAACACAATGTGACGGAAAAAGTGGCACCGAATTAAGTTTTTATATTTCCGTTACAATCGTAGAAAAATAGCATATGATACACGTGTATAAGTGCTATTTAAGCACTGGCTACGTTAAACTTTTCTTGCTATTGGTAATGAAGCCGTTATACAAGCTACGATGCTATAGGATTCACTTGTTAACCCTGGAGGACTCGAGTCAAGCGTTGTCCCAGGAAAACTCTGGTGTACGAATTTTTCTCACACGACTTTTTTGCCGAATTCTACGTCAGAGGGCCAGAAAATGCAAATGTCTACCTCACTCTTAGTAAAAAAATGAAGATTCCAAAGTGTAAGGTAAAAACATATAAAACCCAATATATATAAGGTGATAAAAATTAACAGCTAATATTTTTAAACATACATATATATATATATATATAAAGCGAATGCGTTTCAGTAAAAATGTTTCTATTATTAAACTTTCAGGTGATGAATAAATTGGGAAACCTTTGAAACTAGGTGGTTCAATTTACATTGTTTGTATTTCTTAACAAGTATTTTGCCGTGACTCATATTTGAAGGCACAAAAACTTATAAAAAAACAATAATAACTCCTCTACTGACACCACACATTTAGTAAAACCATAAATACAAAGCAGACAATAACCTTCAATTATTTCAACACAAAAATACTTGATTATTAAACACCATTTCTTGCGGAAGAGGACTAGAGAGGGCGTCTACAGTTAAAATTTAAGGTGATTTTGGTAAAAATATGAGGAAAGCGCTCATGGTGCAAGTGCTCTAAAGTGAAAACCAACGTGTATCTCTATAAAGATACGTATACGTAAAAATAGGCTATGGTTTAAATTGGTTTACGGCAATTTGCAGGTTGTTTACTGGCATTGAAATTTTTTTTTTTATTGATATCTCTAGTATTAACGTAGTTACGGGCTGTCTAGCGATCTAAAAACCTTATGTATATTATATGTTTGCTTTTAGTTGCAGTATATTCTGAATGATCGTCAAATGTAAACGATAAAACATAGTAATTCGATTATAATATGAAATAAATGAAGAAATCAAAATACATTATCACCTACACAAGCTTAAAGTTAATGAACAAAAAACTAAGGATACTAGTTTTTTTTCCTTATCTCCTTGTGGGTTTAGTAAGGGTAATTTTACACAAGTTCAGGCAATCGTCTATTTCAATATTGTGATTGAAGTATTATTCTCAAAAATGTAAAAAACAATATACACATTGAAATTGAACTAGGAAGGAAGAAAATAAATACCATAAAAGGGTTAGCAAACAAGTCTTTAATAAAATATTATTCTACAGAAATATATGTGCTGCTAAAACATTTATTTAATAAAATATCATTTTACAGATATATCAATATGTGCTTACATTTACATTACCTTCTAAGGGATCCAAAAAAGAAACCGCATTCTAAAGGAAACGCACCCTGAACATCTGAAAACTAGAAATAGAGTGGCCTGTAGGGAAATGGTGCGGGAAAGAGATGAATTCTAAAAATAGTTATTTTTGAACACTAACTTCATGTTCTAGGTCTTGATCGTTATTAACCAAAAAGATCAAAATTGCAAGTAAGTAGCTCCAGTAGGTGTCTGCTTCAAGCTGCAATATATACAAAGTTGTTGTCTACGGCTTCATTATACGGCAATACTCTTCATCGAGGTAACAGTTTTTAATAGAAAGTAGCCAGTGTCAGTAATTACTAAACCAGTGAGCATTACATTATTACACACATGTTGAGTGGCTGAGACCATCTGAATACGGCTCTACTATTACCCTCTACTACCCAAGGTCTAGTAATTAAGAACATAACATTAACTTAGGTAGGGCGATTCGAAATAGAGCACATGCTTATATGGCAATTGCGAGCGAACACGATGACGCTACAGATCGAGTTATCACAGTTTCAATGTGAGGCAAAATCTAAACAATGTTGTAGCCCAACCAACCGTTAAAATCACGGGGCAACCGTCTTATTTATAAACAGCGTGCTCCCGAAATATAATAATATCTATAGGCATAAAGGCAACTGACGCACTTATAAAACAAATGTGCAATCTTTGATATTGAAAATTAATGCACCATTGCGGTTCGTGGTTAGGAATAATACCGGTTGCATCTTGTGACTGTTTATTTATTTTTGGTGATTTCAGTTGCTTCGTGCAGTTTTCTACCAAAAAATAGCGGGGGATAGCACAACTAACTATTCTCAACATTAATTTTAAAAGCCTATCGTTAGCTCAAATGGTTAAAATAAAAAACTTGGACTAAATTTCAACTGGAAAAATAAAGTTGGAACTCGCAATATTACAAGATACTTTTCTGTTGACATTTACAGGAAAAATAAATGGATTTATAGATTCCACGCATGCTCTATTTTTATCATTATTAAATAATTGATCGTGGTTGGTTTCTTAACACTTACTTACATTTTGTGTTGAGTTTAAATACTTTTTGTTCTGTGCATATGGTGTTTCATTTTGAATTATTAAAATGAAATATAATTGCCATATTGGAATGATTATTTTTTGCTTAGTAATTGTTAAAAATTAAGATCCCCCGCCACTGCTTCTGCGTCAGCATAACTCGATATTATTTAGCTGAAAATACATTCTTATACTGAATACTGAATATACTAAAGGTACTCCGAGTACACTGACAAGAGTACTTTACTTGCACTCGAGTCCATATTTATCTGTGAAATAAATTGTTGTCGTTGTTTGTACCCAAAACTTTATTGCTTTAAATCAAAACGAAGAAAACACTTTAGTATTGCTGCACTAAATTTATTGTATTCAGTCTTAGCCACGCAGATTGCAGATGCAGTTACCGCTCGCTAGAGCATCTAGAACGCAAAATGTATATATAAATGGCTTTTCCAAATGCATAACTCGATACTGCCATTGGGTGTCAAGACTTCAATTGATCTTAACATCCAGGGGTGTATCCAAAAATACAATTAAAAACCATCTAGAATCTAGATTATATTCCTTTCTTCTTCCTGCCTTGTTTTGTCTTACAGCCCATCGCTTTCGAAGTACCTACTAGGCCTTTAACATTCATTTTCGTTTCGTTTCTTTACTGCTGTCAAACGATGCTGTTTTTGTCTTTCTGTGCTTTTTCTCCTCTTTTAAGGCGAGCTTATCTTGCAGTTTCCTTTTAACATATCTAACGTAGCTATAGGTCAAAAACCAAAAATGCGTTAGAACTTTTATTTATTTACGTATAGAATAATATTTTATTAAAGTCCTGTTCGATAATTAACTAGTTCTTGCATGTTAATGATTTTCTTTCTTTTAAAGTCGTGTTAAAGTTAAATAAATTTTTTTTTAGCTAATTCATTTTCATTTATCATTTGCATTTTAAGCGCGTAGGGGAGGGCGGAGCTAGTTGTTACAAAAAGTGGATTTAATATTCTTTTAGAAAAATGGTTAGTCAGAAAAACGTGTCATTAACTATCACCTTTGTTAGTCCTTTGCATTATGTCTCCTGATTTTATTCTCAATTTTTTTTTTGCGGCAATGAAAAAATGTATAACCTCGTGTAAAGTGTAACGAGTTGTTTCTCGACGGGGCAATTTGTTATAGAACAGGGGCACTTTGTTTAAATCGGAACTGCAGTTAACACAAACAAAAGATCATTCGACGACCAAGCAACACGGGCACTTTTGGCACATTAAAAATGGAACCAAACAGACGATGTTGAGAGTTTTCATGATGTGAGCTTGATGATAATGCAACTCTAAGTGAACTGCTACCCTTATTTTTGGTAAAGCTATTTGTTGATGCTTTTGCCTCGTTTATTAATTTTTTAGTAACCTTTTAAAATTTTCTTACTTGACTTTAAAGTTTTCTTTGCATTTTCTTCTTCTCTTAATGATTCTTTAACAGGGGTGTCAGTCAGAACTGCAGATTTTCGTTTCCTGCGCGCAGCTTGATTTTGGTTTCGGGGCTCAGCAACAGGGTTATTTTGTGATGGTGTTCTCACCGTAGGTGTTAGTAGAAGAGTTTTATTTTTGTTGAATCTATAAAATTTCTTGCCGACATAGTTGGTAGATAATTATGAATAAAATATTGTTGTAGATGGTTGAGAAAAGTCTGATGATTTTGATGCCTCATTATTTACTATTGGTCGATCGGTATATAAATATATCCTCGTTGTATGGCCAAATTCTGGTAGAGTTAAATCCGGGTATGATGTTTTTCGGTGTTATTGCATTGGGAAGAGCATCTGTTACAATAACTGGCATGTCGTAAATAGTCATGTTGGTGCCAGGGTTACTTTTCATCCATGCACTGCAGTCGCATTGTAGAATTTTTTGAAAGGACATAAACTGATTTGTCTACTGGCTGCAGTGTGCTGTGATCGCAATCACCGCAGATTCGATTTAATAAAACCGAGATTACAACCAAAACCATCGTTGAATTTTAGATATTTAATATATAATATAGATGTTACATATTCGAGGTACAAACTTAATCTATTTCTAAATATCTAATGCATTCACACAATTGACATACATTTCACAATCATTACCAATTATCACATTCCGCGGAAACACAGCTCTTTCAAACAACTCATTACGCAACCTACTACTAAGCAATTATAATATTAATATCTTATATACAGAGAGATTAATAAATGTTTATGCTAGTCACACTACAGCAGCTTGTGAGTTGTGTGACCTGGGAAGGATAACATAACCACACCATGGTCTTTACAAAAGTCAAGTACTGCAATATATAGATGTGACCGATAATTATCCAAAAGCAATAACACCGGATGAACGTCGAACATGTTTGTCAAAATGCTTAATGAATGCTAAAGATTCTTCAGCTGTGTTTATTTGCAGTTCCTACACATCCATTGGAATCAAAGTAGTTTTTTATGTTTTCTGAGGAAAAACGAACATGGGTAGTACGGAATTTCCAGAAGCACTAACCACAAGAATCGTCGTAACAAGAGTTCCTCTTTCACCAGACGTTACTGCTCCAACCTGTTTTGAGCCTTTTATAGCCAGTATTTTACTTAGTTTCTGGACAGCGGCGGGCCCACTTTCGTCAGTGTTTCACACATCTTGGCACTCAAACCTATATCTGTCGTATACCGTTCCGAGGTTGTTTAAAAACTCACTCACAGTATGCCTATTGAAGCTGGCTTCAGCTGTTCGAATTGATAGGTCATTGTGACGTCTTATAAAGCCTGTTAGCCAGTTTTTTGTAGCAGTTTTCTTATCCAGCCAAATTCGGAGAATTTTCGTTTTATTGGCTATTGTATATCCTTAGGACAAAGATTTTATGCCAGCAGTAGACAGCCCCACAAATATTTTCAAAGAACGTTTCACATATTCTGGTAGCAATTCTTTATGATCTGAGAAAAATTGACGTAGTGTCGCATAGCCCATCTTTGGTTCTTCGGTCTCATAGCATTTCTTTATAAGACTATGTCTCGCAATGGGATAAAATTAATCGAAAACTTATCCGCATTTTTTCTTATAAAACATTGTTTTGATGCTTGTTTATTAATAGAGTGGTTACGAGTTAGCTATTCAGGGTGTTAATTCAAGCGACAAGATAATTTCGTTGCGCTCAAGAACTAACGGGGCAGGTATTTGGGGTTGTTAATTCAAGCGACAAGATAATTCCGTTGCGCGCAGCCATTTTGTATGTTTCTAGTGGCACTTTATCTCGCTCGGTCTTGTTTCTGTATGTACGCACCATAATTTCTGTAATTAAAAATAACAAAGTTGGCATAATTCTATTTATGTATCATATGGGGCATGTTGTTAAATTGTATCAACGTACCCCTCGAGATTTGTGCTTCAACTGATACGATTTCTACTTTTGTCCGATTGCCATACATGAAACAAGTTGTCACTATATTGAGCATAGATAGAACAAACTAGCATACTCTGATAGATCTGTCTAGTAGCCTCGCTCTACCTTACGCGGGGAATTTAAAAACTGTTTTGTAACAACTTGCCTTTGTAACAACTAGCCCCGCCCTCCCATATGGATAGAGCAAAAAATTAACAGAAGTGCCAGAAGTCAACAGAAATCAAGAACATGAAAGGAAACTAACAACAGTTGTGCTATTAAAATAAATATCGTTGCATATCAGTAATAAATTAACCCAAATTTAAATTATAATTGTCATAGCTTCAGGTATACAAAGTAATATTCATCAATGATGTCTGACAAGATGTTGATTTTGATAGACACTTTGTGGACAACACTTTGGTTTAGATAATATAAAGAAATGAAGAACGAGGTAAATCATTTTTGTAATCGTCAAAATGTTCTAGGTACTGATTTTTATTAACCAAATAGATTAAGAATAGGTGTTACCTTCAAGCTGCAACATATACCTACAAAGCTGTTGTCTAAGGCTTCATTATACGGCAATACTCTTCATGGGGTCCAAGTTTTTAATAGATAGTAACAAATATCAGTAACTGCTAACCCAGCGAGCTACTTGCAGTTAATCATGTCTACCAAAAATCTATTTAACTTTTATCTTGACATAGGTATCATTCATAAATTTTTTTAGTTAAGCTAATATTAACATTTCCTACGATTAAACTATAACCAATTCTGTTATTTTTTTATCTAATCACTAGTGAATCACCCGAGCTACGCTTCGGTTCGCTAATGTAAGAGAGATTCATTAATTTAAATTTAAAAAGGGATGCATCGACCGGGAATCGAATCCGGCCTTCTCGCGTGGCAAGCGAGCATTCTACCCCTGGACCAACATGGCTTGTTTGAATAACGCGCTGGTATAATGGTATATGAACATAGTGAATCACCCGAGCTAACAGCACACGGCCCCAATAGCTGCCGCACCGCTTCATTCCGCTACTTACACCTTTTAATTAAATTAAAACTTTGTCGTACTTTTTTTGAAAATAAAAACCAGCCTACGATCGAAGTCTAAAAATTAGCAACATTTTAAGCCATCATATAACTAATCGGTCCAGTATCTTCGGAGGAGATAGCGAACAAAGATACATACAAACATACAAAGAAGGAAAGAGATAAAAATTTTTATGTTATAGGATTTGTAAAACATAACTGATGTATTAAGCAGAACCGCCTGTTAATTAAAATAAAGTTTTGTCTATTTCTGCTTTAATTGGGGAATAGATAAAAGTAATAATTTGCACATAGCATAGCTTAGGATTTACCCTTGACGAAAATGGGACCCAATAGATGGAAGGTAAATGTAAAATATATAAAAGTGGGCAACGATCAGCGCTTCGTATATAATCCAACCGCGAGCACAAATTCGAGGCTTTTCTTTGTGGCCATACGAGACTAGGGAGCATTAAAATCGCTTTCCTAGGCACTGAAATTGCTGTCGCAGGGGCTGAAATCGCGCTGAGTTCGAATCCTATTGCCAGCAATGTTCTTTTTATTTAAAAATTGATGTAATTCGCAATACCAAGTGTTTGATATTACTGTTATTATTAGTATTATTAGGAACGTTAGGAATATTTTTACTCTGAAATTCTGATTAAAGCCCTTTACAGATTTTTTGGTTATTGGTATTAACTATTTTTGTGGAAAATTCTTTGATATGCGCCCTTTTTCATAACTATTAGCTACAATTATTGTACATTTCACGTTGTTTGAAATTGTACCAGTTAACTCTTTTGTCGATTCAGACAGATCTGTTTGACTTTTCTATCGTTAAGCCTGATATAATCTGTTATCAAATTTATTTTCATTGTTTAATCGACTTGTTATAGTATAATAGCATAATATGTTTTAGTTATTTAACTTACTATTAATACATATATACTTAATATTAATTTGTTTATAAAATTTGAAACTGAAGTTTCTGGCTAACATCAAGAGTTTTCATAAGAGTGCGCGGCCGGCGCCAGCCGAATTCCTATCTTAGCATGCACCGGAAACAAACCATTTTACACCGTAATATTTCATTCTGCAAACACGCGCCCCTTCCGTCTCGAAACCCTATCATTTAAATACTTTTCCAGCGCAGGCCCAGCGAAGTGGCGGCCGGGAAAGCGCGTTTTCCGCCCCCGCTCAATGGACCAATGGCATCCTGAGACGGCGGCAGCCAGATTCAGTTGCGGTCTATTATTAATAACCGATATCGGTCTTATTGAGTCGATAAGCTGCTGTATACAACGCACAAAACGCCATAAATTATTTACTGATTTGGGGTATAACGAGCTCGGAGCGTGGTCTACATCTCGGCTGATTCGCTTTGTCGATCGGGGATGACGCAGCGCCCCTTGGGCTAATTTATGGCTTTTTCTTGTGATGCCGGCTTTTCAAATTGAGGTTATGTAGCGCTTTCAAGGTTTGCCGTCTAGAACGTTTAGTGCTTGAATTTGACAAGGCGATTTACAAACGTCGCACTTGAAGTCATGAAGCAGGACGTTTTCAGTTTCGGATTGGGGCGGCTTTCGTTATCTTCAATCAGCAATACAATGACAGAACGCTTAGTAATTGACGTTTAACTGTTTAAGATATTCATGTAGAAGGTAAATAATAATCAACTGTATAAATTCTCTACCGATGTTAAAAAATAGGTAACTACCGACGGTACAATCTCGTTATCAATTCTTCCATTACAATAGTTTGTAACACAATTAGTTGTTTCTGAAAAATATTTCTGTCACTGTTTAGGTACTTTATTGCAGCATGTTAAACTTGTGTCTTACTAGCTTGGATGCTAGTTCAAGTGCAAGAAGAGAAATTTGATTATTTCATTCGAGAAACTGCAAATGCCTGTCCACTGCGTAATATGCTAACGTTGTGATGAAGAGTTACTGAATTTACCACTACTAAACTTCTTAAACAAATAACAGCGGACATTTCTTCATCATTGTTATGAACGTGGTTACATGGTCGGGGTGGCCAAAGGAGTGTACAGACTTTTACACAATTGTTTGCTTCTTAACGTTACAAAGAAGACAACTGAACTACCTAATATCTTCTTAAAACTAAGCAAGCTCATACTCACTTATAGGTGTGATACCAATTAGCGTGCGATGTCAATACACCACAATTATCCATTACGGACTTACGCCCCCAAGAAGGTATTGATATTGATGTGAGAAGCGCAATGCGAAGCTGATAAATTAGTTTAGCGAAAATATATTGATGCTTCAAGGCCAACCGAGGAATTAAAAACATTGGATTTAAATATAAAGAAGACTGCATTAGATGGGATCGTTGTCAGCGTTTTCTTGGAAATTGTACCAACTATAAGCAACCTACCTTTAGAAGTCTCACATAACTCCGATTATCTCAATTCTCGGCTGCGATACGGGTATAATAATGGTGGTATTTTTGTTTACTTCACTTTCGCATGAGGTTTAAGGTTCACACTAAGAAAGAAATATTGGGGGCCAACAATTTTATTAAATTGTAATTTATTAATAATATGTACATATACGTCTTATTATATCCAATCATACATTTTATAGTTATTATCTAGTTACAATGGCAATTTATAGATGTCACTATTTACGGAAATATTGAATTATATTAATTTAGGGATCAAGTTATTCGCTCAAATATAAGTTTTACTCAGAAGGGTTTTCTTTTCTTTTTAAAATTCTATGCACGTAGGTAAGATAAATTAAAGAGCTCTAGAAATATAAATCCTCTTAATTTATTTTTAATCGCGTTCAATGTTCTATCGGATAACTCAATTCACACCTCCAAAGGATAAGAAATTCCCATTATTTGACACATATATGCAGTATAACGTTTAAACCCTAAATAACGTTTTCTAAACCTAACCTGTGGTTATTTACTTGGTTTGGCATAGTACTTCAGGTTGCTGCTTAACTTAATTGCCTGATACAGAACTCCGCGGGTTGAAATCAACCAAATAAGGGAGCAGCTGGTCTTATGGTGCCAGGAACCGCTGCCTCGTTTATCGAGTTGAATCACTGGTTAACAGGAAGCATTTCCGTCGCAGAAATAATGAAGCTGGGTTTGTGGTAATAGATTTCTAACGATACTTAATGCCGATTTACTAGGTCGACTCTAGATTAACCACTCAAAAGGCTTCGCAGAGACGCCGTGCATTCTATCTTACCCGAATCACTGCACTCAGCACCAAAGGACAATCAAAAATGGCAGGAGAAATAAAAAGCTGAATTAAAGAAATAAACTTCCATCGGGATAAATAATAATTACCGATGTATGTACCTACCAGTTAAATCGTAACTGCTTTTTCTATCATTAATATGGCAAATAAATTAAATCTATTCGCCTGAAATACTATTACAACATAATTGAATGCAGAATTAGATTAATAAATTGTAATCTTACAGATTGGGGGCCTCAAATTCATAAATCCATGAACTGAGAAAGAACACCCAACGTATTCGTCGCTGGACGCTATCAAGACCAAATTTGTTTTTTTACATAACACGAAACGGCTTTTCTCTTTTATTTCTTTAAACATTTCCAAATTAGCCTTCTGTTTACAAATAATTACTATGTTATGATTATGCAACGTGCATCTCTTCCAAGTATAATAAGTTGCATAACTCTTAGGTTTTGTTACAATTTATAATCAATGCATTTTAGTAGCACTGACTGTGGAATGCTGCAAAATTTATTCATTCATTATAAGGAAAAGAACTTGGCAAGATCGTACTAGAAAGGAGTACAAAAGTACTGTGTTTGAAGAAGTACTGAAGTATCAACTACGCTTACGCCGTAGGTCACTAATACTATGAACCGGCTATACTATAATGGCTTAATACTGAAAACTTAACCTCAGGGTTCTTTTATATTTTTTTATTAATGAATCTGTAACTTACCTTAGCATTCTTTTGAGCAGGTGTTAGAATTAACTGCGTTAATCCGACTCTTATCTAGGGTTATTGCCATATCTTAAAGTTAACATAATACGAATACCCTCAAATTAATCCACCACAAGTAGGGGCAAAAGCATTAATTAATTAGTCAGGTAAATAAAAAAAATATCACTAGTCACATCCACATAATTGAAATTCATTAATAATGTGATCGCAATGTTGATTCTTATTTTTAATCAGCAAATCAAATTACCTTCGTCTTAATTTTTAGTAAAACATAATTTTGTAAACAACTCCTTAAAAATTTGCCGTTACCTTTAGTTACTGACGCTTACAAATTAACAAAGCAATTGTTATATGGAAAATGTTATAAGAATTATGTGGATTTTATCAATACAGCTGCATTTTTCTTTAATTAAATATGTCTGAGCTCTATCTTTTTACCTAGTTTCTGTACAGAAATGATCTTTTAAGGAACTCACCATTCGATACGGCTCTGATAATTTGGTATTGCGCCTGCTCTCAGCGAATTTAGATCTCCCAGTGCACCAACTCCCTCGTATTACTTGCAGATGGCCCGGTGGGCTGAATTCGGCCCTGTTGTCCCACTGTTGATCTTGGCTACTCAGTAAACTGCTTTTAAATTGGCTTTGTACGCAATTAGTTCGACGACTTCAACACTGTTTCGAATTACTTTTTTTGCGAATCTAAATCACTCCACAGTGTGCATAGTAATTAACAATACAACGCTCTAAAGTAACATGTTTACAATAGGTGCATATTTAAGGGCGAATAACCGTTTAAACAATTAAATTCGCAGGAACTAAGACTATCCACCCTAGTCTTGCTGAAAAATGTTCGTCTTTTTTGTATTTATATCAACAACTCTTAATTGTCATTATCGCCATACCTTGTAAGTAACAGCTCTCTTTGATCTAATTAATACAGCCAATGTAACCTTTAAAAAATGCTATTTTTAGGTTATTTCTAACTTTTCTGATGAAATCATATCTTTCGAAATTTCACGTTAGTCCAGATTGCTATGGACAATCAAGAGTGTCTTTCTGGATAAAATACTAGTATAGCTGAAAGAAAATCTCAGATAATTACTCTGTAGGCTCCTTCTATGATAGTATTGAAACGGGGTCTACAAAGGCTTACATCTTCTTTGTCCAAATATTAACAAATACTTTGGTTTGTTTATAATGTTTTAGCAATTTGGATTTAATGAAACATAATCGAAATTACTTAGAAACAATTCTTGAACATATTGTGAAGCTCAATTCTAAAATCCTGAACTTGTCTTGCGTGAGTATCCAGCATCAGAATTCTGAACCGGTTGAAGAAACGAATTAACCTTTGATTCATGTTGTAGAATTAACGCTTGGTTATGGGGTCTCCATTACATTTTAATGCCAAATAAAGTCGCTCTCTGGGTTGCCCACACGAATATTTACGATAATCTACCCAAATGTTGTGTTTGCTGCTGGGCCAAGGCCAGAGCGTGTCGTAAGTGTGAATTCGTTTGCTCCATTTATTATCCTGTTGCTTCTGGATTTATCTCAGCGTAAAGACTGAGCTCAGAAGGTTGATTAAATGGAGAATTGTTCGGGTATTTATTAGCTTATCATATCAATTAGTCTGGTGCTTAATAATGAAGCTTTCAGAAAAATCGTTTGGCTAGGTATATTTACATTTAGTTATCTAGTTGAAGCATGGAGAAATTGAAATTTAAACAATTATTATCTTGCGAGAAAAGATTTTTATGTAAATTAGTTAACATCAATACTGCAGTGCTCTATATGTAAAGATAATTAACAGCATTTATTAAGAGATAAAACAAAAAGGACAGAAAGGTAGAAACAGTATTTTGAAGAAATCTTATAGTGAAATGCCATATCCAAAAGCGGAGGATAAACAGATGTTTAACAACAATAATGGCAAAGTAATTGTAGACCCTAACAAAAACGAGATAGCAATCATAATTCAAAACCTTATGGTGAGAAAATCCTAAGAAGCATGATACCTAAAGTAATAAAATAAGTATGATTAATAGACCAGTCACCAGAATATGGGCACCAGAACTACTTGATACAACTTAGCAACAATTATCAAGAGAAGACTGGAGAGTATACCTAGAAGCGAGTAGGGAACTATCAATGTGGCTTTATAAAGAAAGTTCAGTGATAGATCAGATCTTTATTTTAAAAGAGGCGAAAGATGATCATTATGGACACACAATAAAGATACATGTCATATTTACGAATTTTAAGAGAGCTAACGACTTTGTAAATGGGGTCTGATTATATAGAAGCCAATGAGACAGTTGGAAATGTCAAGAAAAATCACTGTTTGAGGGAACACTTGCTAGAGTAACTAATAAAGTTAGAACTAATAGCTGCCTATCTGAGCCTGCAGGAAGAAGACCCCCTCCCAATGTCTTTGTTCACAAAAGCACTTTTATATGGATAGGGTAGCAACCCTTTTATTCCTAGTCGCCTGAATAACAGCAGATGGTAATAACAGTGAAGAAATAAGAACAGAGATAGTGAACAGAAGTAAGAGAGTGACTTGAGCAGTTATAAGTCTGGTGGTCACATATGCGTACAAAAGCAGGACAATGAATAAAATCGACCAATTTAATTTGCAAATATGAGAATGAAAGGTTTTAACGGGTATATATGGTGGTAAAAACCCAGAGAATATATGTTTAAGCAAAACAAATGAAGAAATTAGACAGCTATTGCAAAAAACAAAAATTGTTAAAGCCTTAAGAGGGAGGTAGTTATAAACGTGGAGATCAAACAACAAAAAAGGTTGGATATGAAGAAAAACCAGAAGAGACAAGAAAAGGAAGAAAAATCGATTTAATCGCAACATGTCTTGTAAGAAGGGGAGGCAGGATTGGAAGGATATATTTCAAAGTAGGAAGAAAGAGGGACAAGATACCAAACTATGGTCCTAAAATATTGTGAATGCTTTTTACATAAGCATCTACTTAGCAATGAAGAAAAACATTTGAAGTAAGGTACAATTTTTTATAAATCCCAATGGCTTCATGCAGCTTTACAGCAGAAGAAAGTCGTTTCTCTTCACAATCTTATATCTGTAAACTAAATTTAGCAAATCATTCATAATTTTATCCAGTTTCTTGCATTTCTTTCCTTCTAAGAATATAACAGATGGCAAAGACGTTCGTTGAAAATTAAACGCTACATGTCATTGTCGCAACCTAAATTAAACGATGATTAGAAACAGTCATCTTTTAACGTCGATATGACGTTGATATAAGCACTTAGTATTTACGTATTGACCCTACGTTATTATATCGTTAAATTTTATAGTTTCCTAACCCAGCAGTTAACGTAAAGCGTAGATATGGAGTTAATAAAACAAAAAAATTTACATTTTCCATATTACATTAAAGTAACGTTAATATTAAACGCTTATAAGATTAGTAGTCGATTATAACTTAGATATGACGTTGATACAACAACGTGATAATAGAGATTTTGTGCACAACGTCGCGTTAAAATAACGTTACGTTAAAATCGAAAAATGTGATTTGGATTGGCTGTATTATTGATGTTGCTAGGTAACATAAACTTTAGCGCCCCGCTATTTTAGCGGCCCGTTATGCAAAAACTTTCTAATAACGTGTCACCATTACGTTTTTATGTCGTTGATTTTAAGTGCTCTTTAGATCAGCAATTAATGTGAAACGTAGACATGACGTTTATAAAAACACGAGATCTTAACATTTTATATTGCATAATGCATTTTAGATTAGTATGCGACTCGTACGTAACGTCAATATAACGTTGATACAACAACGTGATAATAAGAAGTTTTGGTATAACGTTGCGCTAAAATAATGGCCTGTTAAAGCTTAGGTATGTTACCTAGCGACGCCAACGGTACAGCCAATCCAAATCAAGTTTGTCGATTTTAGCGTAAAGTTATTTTAGTGTGACCTGAAAAACCCCCTATTTACGTTTCTGTGTCTTTGATTTTAAGGGGTTTTTAGAGCAGTAGTTAATGTAAAACGTTGACATGACGTTAAAATCACGTACGTTGTATTTATTATTCCAGTTTGACATGTGGCTAGCAGAGGATGTTGCATTAAAGTGATATATGGTAGGGTAGTAAGTCCCATGTTTCAATACGCTTCATTTTTCTTCATATTTAAGATAAAACGGTTCTCGACCTTTGGTGGAACTAGTGTAGAGGCAATTACCAGCTCTATTTTGAGATTTAGTTTGACAAATGAAATCGCCGTTTTATTCAATTGGGATGGGTACATAAATATTATTCAGAGATTTCAACAAAGTCTACGGCACAAGTAACGGTAACATAAACTAAAAGTTGAATGTCATTACGTAAACGGTGCATTTTGGAATGAAGTTGTTTAGCCTAAAAATGAAATAAACTTCTTGGAAAAAATAAAGAGAAAAGGTAAAGATTCAAGGTTATTTCAATTCTCCCAACTAGGGGGCGGGCTGCTGTAGGGGCCTTGAGTTCCTCTTCAGCCAAAAACGGGAATTGCAGGATGGGCGAGAGAAAGGAGAGGTAAAAAATGAAGAAAAGACCTGAACGGTGGAGAAGTAGTACTGCCACGGCATTCGCCTCAGTAAAGGTACTCTGTTGACTCAGCAAAACCACCTAAAAAACCTGTATCAGAGCAGACGGCCGCAGGAATCGAACCCATGACCTCCCGAATGCTAAGTAGACGTGCTAAGCACTAACCTACAGAGCTCGGTAGTGAAAATATATATGACAACGTTGTTATACCATTGTGTCTACCAAAAAGATGACGTTTAATCTAAAGTAGAATGTCATTTTAAAGTATAAACACATCGACGTATTGGTTAAAAGTAACTTCCTTCTGTTGTTAATACTTGGCGTAAATAAAATGCCAATTTTATTTCACATAAAACGCAGTTTTAGAGTAAAAAACAAATATAGCTTCAGCACTTAACTAAAACACGGCGTTAGTAACGACTTCAGCTCGAAAAAAATTCATTTTCCAAAGAAAATTAAAGTAGCATTATACTGTGCAGGACAGAAAAACTGGGACAGTTAGTATAGGTACGGTCTGTTGTGAATGTGACTGCTTTAATATGTACAATTGCTAGGTTTTCCTAACTTAACCCTCAACACGTTTAGACGTTGCTATGAATCAAAACTGTTACAACAAATGTAATTGTTTAAAGTCTTGTTTAAGCTAATGAAATTATACTAAAATCTCTATCAAGAGTTGTCCCAGTTTTTTTGTCTTGCATAGTATATCCTAGATACAGAAATAACTATTTTCGTCGTGACGGATTATGAGAGGTTTGCATATGCTTGACTAATTTAGATTTACTTATACATTGTTGATTGCAATGATAGCTAACATTTTTAAGAATGTAACCAGGCAAATAAAATAATAATCGTGGGCTATAGGGAAGGAAAGAGAATAAAAATGGGAACGATTTAAAAATGTAAATAGAGTTATTGTGGTATATTATTATTTCGTATAAATAAGTATATTATTATGATTTTTCTTGAAATGTACAATTTTAATGAAGGAGAAGATATTAAGTGACATTTAAAAACTGTAAGATATCAAATATTAACTGAAAGAAAATATTAGGAATCAGAAGCAGGTTTGCAGAGGACATTTCAAAGTACGAGTGGGTACTGTTTGCTCATATATATTTAGAAGAAGACGGATTTATTTGGTGAGCTGTCGTTGAGAATAAAAAGGAACTATTTCGAAATGAATTGTTAAGGGCACTGATTGATGAGAATACTGCGGGTTGCTATCTTGGAAGACAGGCAGGTGAGAGTTATGAAAGTGCATGACTGACGAACATCGAAGGTGAAAAATAATTAATAGAAACGAGGTCATCCCAGGGCCGTATTAGTAATTTTGGGTAAAATCGACAACCGCTGTAAAATAATTATTCTTAGACTTATGGGTAGTTCGAAAATTCTAATAGAGAGTGAGAGCGGACGACCGCCTGTGTGGATTACCATTACTATCGTCTTGCATTACACACCGACTGATGTGGGGATTTACTATCGATCTTAACATTTTTGTGATTTACATCCAGTTGAAACAACCGCCGACGTAAACTACCACCACCCGGTTTTACTACCGACTGGAAACATCTCCGACCACGTCGGATAGCAGTTGATGCAACACATCTTACGTGTACTACCACGAATTTGAATTTCTTTTGATATCAACTTCAACAGCAAATATACTTAGTATCTTTACAAAAAAAAATTTTTATTTATCTAGTTATTACGTATTTTAAGTGTACCTAATAGCTTTTCGTTTTTTTTATGTTTCATAAAAATAACTACCCTAAGTTTGTTGATAATTATATACTTATTTTGACTTCTTCAATGGTTTTCTTTTTCAATAAAAAAGTAAATATCTATTTATTTATTTATTTATTTTTTAAGTTTGCTCTATTTCATTCCTTAATATTTACAAAGTTTGTGAACTTTGGGCGGCAAAAAATTGCCCTGCTTCTAGCGGCAACTTTGATTAATCTGGTGCTGGGCAATCCTAAAAGATAAAGCAATTACTAAGTGACACGTTTATGTGAAATAAATGAGAGGTGTTGTTTATTACGTACCTATTTGAAATAAACTGATTCATGAACTGTCATAATTTACTTAGAAAGAAAGAATAATACAAACTTGATTTTAAATTGGAACAAAATAATATTTAAAGTAAACTAACTAGATACATGTTCCAAACTGAGAAAAAGGAGAGTCATATTCTAACGATTACTGACTGATCTAGTAGATTATTGAATATCTATTATAACATTTATAAGAGCTGGTATTTATAAGTAAATAATAATTATTAGATGTTTTAAGTTAACGTGACATACTTACTTATAATACTTACATGAGATTTTATGTGATAGTATTTTATATAGTTTTTGATAACACAATTGTATATTTTAATATATTTAATATATTGAATAAATAAAACCATGTTATTGCAGTATTTAACGCGTTTTTTGCAGTAGGTTCCCAAAAAATTATCAGAAGGGAGTTACCTAGATAAAAAAACAAATCAACGTTAGTGACGATTGGCAAGCAACATTAGTGACTTAAAAACTCATAAACCCTCGTCTAACTGCAAACATTTATTTATGCTCCTATTAAAGCAAGAAATTTCTCCTAAATGGAACCATAAACAATTGACGTGTTTAATAAGTCTTCGCAAATAAAAAGGCGTTTTCTCACAGTAGGCCCTCAAAAATAATCAGAACGAAGATATAAGACTAGATGAAAAAGAAGTTAATGTTAGTGACTAGCGAATAGCAATATTAAGTAGTGACAAAGAGACAGCCAAACGTGCTCTCCTAACTATACGAACAGATGATCATCGTCATTTATTTATGCTCCCATCAAGGCAAGCAATTTCGCCTGGATGCGACCATAAACAAATGATCTCATCTGCTGGTACTTAAAGAAAGAATTGGGCGCGAAAAGTTGGCCAATCCGGAAAACTAGGAGTTAGTCCCCAATAAAACAACATTACAAGTGCTGAAAGCGGCCAATTTGGCTGGAGTGCCAGCGCCTTGGCGGATCCTCCGCAACATCGGACGTGAATGGGGCGCGTTAAGAGGCAAATCAATGGCGATTACGCATATTTAAACAGCGGCAAAATACTAAAATCGAACTGGAGTGAACTTGAAAATCGTCGAACGTTTTCAACTGAGCAGTGAAGCCCTTCGGCTAATCCGCGCCCCGTCTCCGTCGCGCCCGAACGCCCGTTCTTGTCGCACCTCCAGGCTCCCTGGAACGGAATTGATTTACGGATTCCACCTTGCATTGGCCGCGCGCGCCGCCGACCGCGCACGCGCGTTCCGAGTAGGCGTTGAGACAAAAGGAGGCGCGGCCTGCTTGATACATTGCAGCATCTCGGCTTGTTTACCGATCAAATCGATGATTACTTATTGATATCTGTTGGCCGAGTGTCTGTCAGGCCGCTATTTCGCGTCACTCCGTGCGCTGGCTTTAGCCGAAAAATAGCCGCATTATGGATCGCAATCAAGTCTCGGCAGGCCGGGAATGCTCCGGAATTCACTTGTTTTGATATCGGGGATTTGTAAAAGAGAAATTGATAGCTTCTTGCTATGGGCTTTTACTTTTTTATCATTCAAACAAAACCAAATATTTGTAAAATAAAGTATAAGTAGACACATTTTGATACTAAAACCAAATTGCGGAACATCATAGACGGTTTTTCTTAAATCAGCTAAGAGGAAGCTTTCGTTGTTTTCTGAATAACCAATCACGGCCTACTGTCGAAAAATATCTTCACAAGATATCTCTGTTATTTATAAAAATAATATAATATAACTACCAGTAATGAAATAAACACAAGTTTTTATCAACACCTTTAATATTTATTTAAAATAAGAAAGTACCTATCTGAAAAATTATAGAAGCAAACGTCAATCCAAGATCAAATTTGAATTGTTTCTTTTATTCTAGGTAATCAGAAAGATAAGACTTACGATAAACTTTAATAAAACAAAGCACATGAGCAAAGATAATATCCAGATTAGTATAGATGGAAATATCAGAGAGAACATAAAGGAGTAGGTATACATACCGGGGACACAATATAACTATCGTTACAAAAAATCAAGTTCTTGGCTTATCCGGGGTTTCTTTTGGAAAATTAAAACATATGTACCTAGTACAGAACAGAGATATCCCCATGAATTTGAAACGAAAGGTATTTGATGCATTATAGGTAAGTATACCTACCAGTAGCTACATATGGACTTGAAACCATGGGTCTAACAAATAAAAGTGCAATTCGGCTGTAAATAATACAAAGAGCTGTGAAGAGAATAATTCTCGGGATCTCTCTAAGAGAAAAAATTGGAAACGACGAAATATGGAGAGAACAGTAACAACAGACATTATACAAGTCGCAAAATTAAAGTGGAGTTGGGCTGGCCATATTGCACGAGACACTAAAAGGAGAACCAAAGTTATCCATTGGAGATCCAGAGAAACAAAAAGAAACAGAACAAGACTACCGATAAGATGGGTCGATAACATACGAAAAGTAGGTGGAAAACGGGGGGCACCAACAGACTCAGGACAGAGATAGGTGGAGAGGCCTACCTTCAGAAGTGGACGTTCTAAATGCGCAATAAGGGAGAAAGCATTTTAAGAGTAGCACCAAACACAGTAAATTTAGGGAAGCGCACAAGAACTTGTTTGCCTTAAATTATCAATCGGTAGGGGAACTTGAAATATTGTTGACGTGTGGTTTTAGCTGCAACAAATGCCATTTATCGTCTTTTACCATTCATTTAAAGCGATATACCGACTATAAACCACTTATAATTCTAGAAGAGAAAAAATCATACCTCATACACAACATGTAATGTTAAACCGGCAAAAGTACCAAGGCTTTATTCAACGGTTTACTGTTTTCGAATTTTTGTAAACAAACTTTTCATTGCTTATAACAGAAATAATTACTGAGTACATTTCATTTAATAATAAGGAGGGTACATTATAGCCTTACTAAATGGGACCAGGGTCGCCCACACGCTCCGTTAAACGCACCCTTATTATTTCTGTGATAATGGTCTACTGTGCAGCAGTCCTACATTATAAATGCGGCATACGCCGCGGGCTACAGCTAGTTTTAAGATAATCTTTGAAACATTTTTATGGCGTTCTACAAGTTATGTTGTTTAGTAAGTATTTTACCATACTTTAACATCAAAACTATTAAATTAGTGAGGCATAATACTCTAAGTCAAAGAGAAATCTAACACATACCATAGAATAAAACCTACAAAGCACTTTACAAACACAAAGAGCAATTCGCATATTTTGTAAAACATACCTACACTAACACCACGCTACAGTAAACCTTCACACTTGAAATGATTGCTAAAAATATATCAACCAAATGTGTTTACCATTTAGGTCAATAATTAATTCAGTAGGTTAATTACGCCACAGTTTAGCCAAATATTTACTCAAAATATTTAGTCCTCTTCTTTAATTCATATTCTTATTTTGGGTATTTCGCCAAACTGCAAAAAAAGTCAGTGTCAAGCAACTCATTGGAGGTTGGTGGTTTTTCAATCTCTATTTACGTTATTTAATAATTTTAATTTGCAGAGTGGCGAAATACCCAAATAAGAATATGAATTATGAATCCACGCCACATTATAGATTCACACTCCAAAGAAGTTTCAATGATTATCTTAGTCCTCATCTTATTTACCCCTTTTGTTTTATATCATCCACTTCCCTTTTGTGGTGCTTTCTTATATTTCGTGTATCATTCTCTATCTCGATTTATTACTACACCGTAGGTATATAAAAGGGTGGCAGATAAGATAGAACTAAGTGATTAACTAATAGAGATCGCGAAAGATAAAAGGGAATACCAAAGATTCAGAAACGGCGAATGAAGGATATAAATTTTATTAAGAAATAGAAGCCGTGAACGGCAGAAGAGAAACAAACAAATAGAAACCTTGAATGGTATATAAGAGAAATAAAAATGCACCATACATGGTCAGTGAAGAAAATGACCAATGAGATGAAATCACTTGATTAATAATAGAGAAAGTGAATGTTACAAGAGAGAAGAAAAAGCACCAGTGGAAGATGTAAAACGAGTAAAAAATTAAATGAAACAACGACATTAATAATCGAGAAAGTGTAAATAATATAAGATAGGTACATAAGAAAGTACCAGTTATGGTGAGTGAAGGATGTAAAAGTGGTGACAAATGATATTGCAACCACTCAATTAAAGACCGTGAATGGTACAAGAATAATGAGAAGGCACCAGTGGTGGATATAAAATAGTGGCACAGAAAATGACACTAAGTGTGAACAGTAAATGAGGCATAAGAACGCGCTAGAAACAGTGAGAGGAGAAAGCGGCAGATGAAAGGGAACTAAGTGATTAACAAATGAAGACTGTAAATGTTACACTTACACAGCAGATAAAATAGTGCTAAATAGGGGGAATGGAGGATATCAAGAGGAAAAAATTAGAAGGAACTGCATCATGATTAACAAGAGACCACAAAAATGGTTATAAAAAAGCACTAGACACAGTGAATGGGGACCATGAAGAAGTGGCAAATGAGATGAAACTACGTCATTAAGAAATAGAGCTAATGAATGGTATAGGTAAGGGAGATAATAAATCTCCAGAAAAGATGAGTGGAAGATATAAGAAAAATGGCAACTATTGCAATCATATAACTAACGAACATAACGGTAATTGAAGACTTAAAAACTGACAAATGAAACGAAACCAAATAAAGAAAAATAGATATCGTCAATAGTACATGAGAAATAAAGCACCAGAAACGGTGAGTGGAGGATATGTAAAAATGGTAAATGATTAAATTATAGAGACCGTGAATGGCATAAGAGGAATGAGAAGGCACCAGTGAAGGGCATAATAAAGTGGTAAAAGAGATTGAATCAAATGTGAACAGTACAGGGGGGCTAGAACAGCAACAGAAAAGGTGAGTGGGGTATATAAAAAGATAGAAAATTACATTAAACCACGCGATGGTGTATGACGTGCATGAGAAATGTGAAAGCACTAGTGGAAGATGAAAGTGGTAAAAGAGTTTTACCAAGCGCGAACAGTACAGGAGGCATAAGAAATAATTAGCGGAATATATAACCAAGTGCCAATCGAGATGAAACCTCGTAATTAACCAAAGCAGACGGTAAATGGAATACATTGTATAAGATAGCACTAAAAAGGTGAATGGAAGACGTAAAAAAGGAAAAAATGAGATGAAACCACGAGTTTAACAAATAGAGACAGAGATAATAAAGAACCACAAATGGTAAAATATAAAAAATAGCAGATAAGATGGAACCACTTTTTAACAAATAGAGATCAATAGTACAATGGGGATAATAAAGAACCAGAAATAGTGAAGATATAGAAAAATGGCATATAGCACAGAATCATTTGCTTAACAAATAGAGACTGTGAATGGTAAAAGAAGAAGAAGAAAATGGTAAAAATAGATGGAAGCAAGTGTGAACAGTACTGGAAGCATAACCAGAAATCGTGAGTAAAGAATATTTAAAAATTGGCAAATCAGGATGGAACCACGTGATTAACGAATGGAGACGGTATGGTATAAGGCAACACTAAAACGGTAAATAGAAGATTTAGAAGAGAAAAAATGAGACGAAACAATTAAGGGTAAAATATGGATAAGAAAGCGCCAAAAACGGCGAGTGAAGGATTTTAAAGGCGGCAAATAGGGTGGAACCATGTGATCAACAATTAGATACTGCGCATGGTACACGAGGAATAATGCATCAGAAACGGTGAGTACAGTATATAAAAAAGTAGCAAATGACCTGGAACTTCTTAATTAACAAGCAAACACCGTGAGTGGTACAAAACAGATAAGAAAGCACCAGAAACAGTATGGTTGGGTTTGAAAAATAATTAAAGAGCTATAAGATTAGCTAATTTTTAATGCAGTAAACACTGAACTATAAGAAAACTTTAAGAACTCTTTATAAACAACCGCTCAAAAAGTCTAAGTGTGTTAAATCGCTATCCCTTGGAAGGATTTGCAGTATTGCTATGGTATTGAATTATAAGTATTGAGATAACAACAGTATTTTTATAAATAGTCTATGGCTTCATTTACGGTGTGAGATCTAGCGCCACCTTGTTGAAGAAATTCACTATGAAGTTGTGACGCTTCACCCTCTTACTAAGGGTGTCAAAAATTTATACCTCGGGTTAAGCTCAAATCGGAGAAATACGTTGGCTCAAATATATATGCGATTAGGAAAAACACCAGATAATTATCAAAAAAATATAATGTTAGCTAGTTATAAAATAATCATTAATTCAAAGGAAATCACATTATTTTAAATTAACATATTTTTCTGGAACTGTGTTTCTGTTTTTTCTGGTCAAACTGCAACCCAATGTACTGTTAAGCACGGCAGGCCCCTTTGGTTAGTCGGCCGGCATGATCGACGATTCTTCGGAGGTCGAGCTAAGTAGGTATTTTGGCCCGTAGGTCGGATGTTCCTCTGCGCTTGACCTTCTGCTTAGCCGTTGTTTTGATTACTTGTGCTGCAATTATCCGTTGAATATAACAACTTTAAGGGTTACCTGGGGTTGTTGTTGTTGCTTAAATACTTGTGCGAGGGTTGCTGGTGCCTTACGGTGCCGGTGGTTAGGTATCGATCTGAGAGCGATCGCGGTGTCAAATCCTGCAGAGTTTGTTCACTTTTAGCCGGGAAGTTTTGGTTTGACAACTCGCCGGCGGTGAACTCGTGAAAGGCGAGCTCGATCTTCGGACAACAGGAAGGCGATTTTAAACGTCTAAAATGGACCCGCCAGATAAGTTTATGAGGGGCGGCTGCAGGGCTCTAGCCGCTCGCAAGCGGGGTAGGTGCTGCTATTCCTACAGGTTCAGTTATTAGTAAAATGGGGTTTTGTGATGTTTTAGCCCCTCGGAGCGCCGGGGTTTGCGCTTATTAATTAGGCGGATGGAAATGACTTTTAAGTGTTTAGCCCTGTAAGACAGTATAGCAAATCAAGCCAGGGTTGAAGCCTCAGGGATTGAATTTCCCAAGAAAGTACAACAATCAAGGTAAAATCGGATTGTAGCGGCTTTGCTCTTATGGGTATGATACGGAAAGTTTCAACTCCTTGGGCTGACAGTAGAACTCGTAATTTCTCTTAAATCCTGGACTGGTGAGGGTTGGAGGCCTACTCCGTTAGACAGTACAGCGTGTCAGACCGGAGGATCCAGGTAGGAAAGGAGAGGAATAGTTGAGAGAATACATCTCAAGTTGGGGACTTGACAAGACAGGTAATCTGCCGCGTTATCGGGGTACTACTTGTTCTAGCTTCTACTAGAGAGGGAAACGACGCAGTCGTTCATACATCGCGACTAGGCGCACAGCGGATAGGTTATGTTATCGCCAGTTTACGCGTCGAATTGATGCAACGCTTGATTAAACGATGTATCAAATTTAAATACATTTTATGTATAATTAAAAATTAATGCAGAAGCTAGCGTTACAAAGTTTGAGGCTCAAAGTCATGTAAGTCATTAGTCATTAAGAAAATATTGAACAATTTGCTTCTCGGTATCTACTTAGGGCTATGTGGAAAGAAATCATCGTCTATTCATAATCACCTATACATACTTCTTGTTCTTTAAGATCATTGATAGCTTGCTAAATGCTGCCCAATCTAATCGCCTTCTTCTTTCCCTCTCTATGTCCTTATTTTCTTTGATCATTTGTATTATTTGACCAAGGTATATATATTGTTGTACATTGTCTATAACCGTGTTGTTTACTGTTAGTTATATGTTTAGCTTGTTTACTCATTATTTTGGTTTTGTCAAAATTTATTTTTAGTTCTATAGTTGTCAATGCTTGTACTAATTGTGTTATCATCTCTTGTAAGTCTTTTGTATTGTCTGCGATCAAGACTATGTCGTTCGCAAATCTGAGGTGGTTAAGCCTCTCCCTATTGATATTAATTCCCTTGTTAAACCATTGCAATTTCTTGAACACTCCCTCCAGTGCTATTGTAAAAAGTTTGGGTGGCATGGTATCCGCCTGTCGGGTGCGTCTATTGATAAGGCTTGGGTTGGTATACCCATGAAATTTTATTTTTGATTTGGCTTGATTGTAGATGTCGTAGAGTAAACTCTTTGTATCTATGGTCTATGTGGGCACAGTCTAGCTCTTTCATAATTGCCCAAAGCTCGATAGAGTCGACTGCCTTTTCCTAGTCAATGAACTCTAAACACAAAGGAAAGTTATATTTAATGCTCTTCTCTATTAGTATTTTCTTTGTCAAGAGGTGATCACGAGCACCAAAGCCATTTCTGAATGCAACCTGCTCTACAAGTTGATAGTCATCTTGTAATTTTCTCCGGTGTATTTATTTATTAGTAGCATTAATTAATATTGCCCAAATGATTTGTAGCTCTAAAATTGGGTCCAGGTTTGACTTAATTTTAATTTGACTGATTTAAGGAATATCAAGTAACAGAAATTACATTTATTCACCACTATGTACAATTTAGGTATTAAGTATAAAACTAAATAAGCATGTAAATTCTCTATAATCATATATACAGAATAAATTCTTATTATAATCCACTTGCGGCTAGGCCATCCAAAATGGCAGGCGCAGGTTCAATTCTCCACTGGTTGAGGGTCACTGGAATGTCCAGGATAATTGGCGGCTGTTGGTAGAACTGCGAATTTAAAAGATGGTTAGTTCAAATGTCAAAACAAGTGCAGTGAATATATGGTGTTATCAGTTACTTTATTTAATGAAAGCAAATAAATGTTTATATGCCACCTTGGATTACTTTCTCTTGAAGGCGAAATGACCCCACATGTGCAGCTGTGGAATTCGGCTTACTGATAGCAGAGGGCAGGAAGAGGTTATCTCCTTGTTGATATCGGGAGACGGCGCGTGCCAAGGGCGAACATTTCTACTTAAGGTACGTTATTTTAGGCTCGGGAAAACCATCTATTATGCCTAGAAGTGCAGACAGCGTTCGGCCAAAATAATTTGACGAGGCTTTTAATTTTCAGCGGGATCTGCACGTTCAGGAAAAATTCTTTACTGCGGAACGCAGGTGCACGTTATTCTAATGATAGCAGTGTATTATAGGGGTTGCGGGACTAAGAATTTACCAATACACAACGGGCTTGAGTCCCAGGTATCTATTGCCCTTAACTAGGAAATTATTGAGAATTTTGGATCTATTAATTAGCTAGAACACCAAGTGCCCTAATTCTCAAGTATAAATCATTTTAAACTATGAAATTAGGGAGGTTACGTGACTATTAATTGGCTAGAACACCACGTGCCTTGATTCTCATTTATACGTTATTTTAAACTAAAACATTAGAGAGGTTTCCTGACTATTAATTGGCTGGAACACAACCTGCCCTGATTCTCAGGTATACGTGATTTTAAACTAAGGAATTAGGGAGGTGACTATCAATTGGCTAGAACACAACGGGCCCCAAGGCGGGAGTGGAGGTGCGCTACGAACACTTCCTCATTGCGTTCGCGCATAACGGCGACTTTACAGTTTCAGACGAACTGAAGCTTATGTAAAGTTGAAATGCGAAGTTTTAAATGCCCACAATATGGTATTATAATTAATTCGCATTTAAAATAGGAGCGAAACGTTACAATCTAGCTCTTTCGTAGTTCGATTTGTTATTATTTTAATTAGTAGCTGGTACATTTGAAACAGTATATTTATCGGTCTATAGTTCTGGATGTGTGATCTATCTGCTTTTTTGAATAAAATTATCACTACTGAATTAGGCCCGGTCGGTATTATTCTTTCTTTAGGACAGATGTGAAAGAGCTGTTTTAATTTTTGGTATTAGCATTTCTTGCACTTGTTTTAGAATTTCTGCCAGTATTTTATCTTCTCCCGCCGCTTTGTTGTTTTTCATTGACTGCAAGGCTTAGCTTATCTTGTCTTCCGTGATTTCAGGGATGTCTTTCGAGCCTTGTTCATTACTTTCATATCCACTTGTTCTTAGAGTTTTTAAATTTGTGACGCATATAAGGTCTTGTAATAATCTTCAGCAATGTTTAATATTCTGTCTTTGTCTCTTTCCTCTTTTCCATCTTTGTTTTTCAATGTTGTTATTTCATGTCTGCCTAGGTTGCTTTATAGATATTTCAGATTTTTATTTTGTTCGGTGACGTTTTGTGCCATATATTCAGTGTTTATCTAGGTGTATCCGTATTATTTTCCTCGTTTGTTTTCTTATTTCTCTGTATTCATTTGTAGAAAAGGAAAATCTCTATATAGTAATATCCTTTTTTCGGGAAAGCTGCAGAATCCGGGGCACATTCCACTCCTATTGTAAATATTAATTATTATTAACCATGTTTCTCTAGTAACCATAACTAAATTTAAAGGGGAAGCAAATATAGGGAGGAGAATGTGCCTCGAATTCTGAAGTTTAACCCTATTTTCAATCGTTATTTTTGTTTCTGGTGTTAGTTTGCTTCTTTGTTTGATTTTTTCTTTGCTACTTTCAGAGCTGCTTCTTTTATGATAGCTTATTTATTTTTTCGCTTTATTCATTTCATCTTCTGTTTTTCCTATCTCAGTTATTGAGTTTTGTAAATTTTTTCTATACATTTAGTTCTTTTGTTTGAGGAGTTCTGTATCTATTGCTATTCTTTGTTCACTATACAGGGTGATGCATAAGTATGGTCATAATATTTAAGGGTGGTTAGAGGTTTAGAGGACATCAAATATAACAACTTTCCACAACAAACTATACGTAAAAAATTAATAATAATTTCACAAAAAACTGAAACTAATTGCTTAAACTGATTGACTGTCACTGGAATGAATTTAAGCCAACATAATTTGGCATAGTTCAGCAGTTGTAGGCACATGTGGCTGCGATAAGGTTAAAATTCAAGAACAAAAAACAGTTGTTTGGGTATTTTTATCACATTTGGAAAGCGATTAATGTACTTTTATATGATTTACGTAATAAAGGTTTTGGGGTTAGGCAGTAGTTCTCAAAGGGTTGCCGATACCTTACTGCAATTTTTTTCATACACAATTAATTTGTAGTGAAATGTACTACTACTGATGTCAGAATATACCCATTTAATTTAACTAATGATTATACTTATGAATCACCATGTGTGAAACCTCAAGCTTGCCACTTCGCACATCTTAAACGTCATTTTTTCTTATCGTTCCAGTCATCGAGTTATAGGTAATTCTCTTGCTTCCATTTTTTCTTGGTATCCTCCTCTCGTTCAGTCTTCTTCAAACATATTCCAATCAGCTGAAATGCTGCCTTCAGATAAACATAAAGAGAATAACTTCAATAAAGATATAAAAATGAAAGGGATATTAGAGTGATCTACTAACAGAGCACCGCCCTAAGTATGTGGAATAATTTTATCCGTAAGTGTATTATCGACTTCACTTGTGTCAGCAATGATTATTATAAGAATCTCGATTCTGCTGAGATGATTTATTAAATATTTCCTTGTTGATACGATATAACCATTAATTATACTGTAAACTGTATACAGTGATAGAGCTACTTAGGTGGTAATAAAGCAAACTTAAAATGTGTTCAGTACTATCAAAAACATATTTAGCCTGCTCTCTAAGCTTTGCACTTTCATAGCCAATAACCCAAGAAACTGCTTATTTTCGGCTCCATGGAAGCGGCTGCAATTTGCATTCCAAATGCAAACTCGGGCCCGAATTCCCGACACATTTCCTGCGTCTATTACGACTCTGCAAAATATACGATTACGTGCCCTAATGAAATTGCTCGTTCTCATTCCACGCACGTTTCCTTAAAATGGTCTACCACACATATTCCGCCCAACAATATCGTCACTAATCCCCGAACTGTATTCAATTTACCGCACTTGCCCGACTTTTAAGCAATGAAACCGTTTCGCCTCGTTTGGCGAGAAAAATAAGCGTCGTGTCGTTTTTCGAAACAAACGCATTGCTGGAAGTGCGAATTTTTGTTGGAGATAAACGGAAATGTGTTACCTCCTCTATGTGCCTGCTGAAGGGGTCTCAGAAAATTGATAAAATTCGTTTAACCATATTTTAATTAAGTACTATGGCATACTAACGAACCTGATTTACAAGAGAAGCAAAGTAATTTTTTATTTTAGACAAGAATATCACATGATATAAATAGCTGATACTCCAGGTAGATACCTTAGAGAGTTAGCATTCAGGAGGTCATGGGTTCGATTCCCGCGAGCGTCTGCTTTGATTCAGGTTTTTAGGTGGTTTTCCTGAGTCGACAGAGTACTTTCTCTGAGGCAAATGCTGGGGCAGTATTTCTCCACCTTTCCTTGCCTTTCTCCAATATTCACCCCTTCTTTCTCTCAACCATCCTATAACTCCCGTTCATGGCTGAAGATGTACTCAAAGTTCTTATAGCAACCCCCCCCCCCCCTCATTTGAAGGAATTGAAATTACCTTGAACCTTTACTTTTCTACTTACTTGAGATACCGGCTGATACGGTAAAATTTAAATTGAATGCCTCATTCGTACCAGTAAACGAGTTTTACATTTACATATACTGTTTATACATTCGGTATAATAACTGTCAAGGGAACTTGAGCTTCTCAAAACTGACAAATACCTTATTTAAAGAATAGCTATCAGAAAGAAATCCTGGCCCCTGGATTCACTGCCGATATCCAGAAAGTGATCAGGAATGAATGTAATGGAAGTACTAGAGATCTTCATGCAAAATTTATATTCCACTTATATTGAGGGACCCTGGTAGAACTAATAAATTAATAGAAGTTACGTTTTATTAACTACAGGAGATTCGGAGGAATACCGTATTCGTACAAAAATAGAATTCTTCAATAGGAAAACAAACTGCCCTTATACCTACTCCAACTGAATATAAATCATTAGTAAGAGATGAAAACGAGAAATATTTTATAGCAAAAGTGAACACTCTGATGATGCAAGCTGCAAGATCTTGCGAAACGTTAGTGAATATGGATGCACAAACAGTAAAACGGCCAAATCTGCCTAAGTATCCTCGTTCTCAAGATACTCAAACAACACGAGCCACCAAAGAGCATGACCACCGCGCGGGTTTTTGCTCGACTTCACAAAGTGCAAGGCACATTAAGCCAAAAACCGCTGGGTGTTCATATACAAATACTACGCGGTCTAAGCCGAAATTCCATGTTAAGACGAATAATTCGAGTAACCGCGAAAGCCCAAACAGTATATGAGTATTCCATTTTGATGGTTGAGTTCAATTTTAATAAAGTGTCAAGCCAAGGTTGCAATTGACAAATGTGCTTGTGATAATAATAAAGAATTGTAGCATGTAATAATAGGACATTAATATTTTTATTTACTAGCAACATGATATTGTACATTTTCGTCATAGAAACAAAATATGAAAAGCTACTTATAACTCCAAAGGGACTTGTCAAATTATTTCTCCCTCAAACTCATGGTAACAATGCAACTACAATTAACGCAACCATACAATGAGGCAATCCTTGATGTTACTTACATAATCTAATTTTAAATGTCATTATGACATTTTGAAATTTCATACTATTTTTACGAATATGCTAGTAGATAAAATATTGTATGCACCACGGGAGATATTCACGTTCTTTACCTTCGGTTGACTTACAGACCTCGGGCCAGGGGCCCTCGGTCTGTAACACATGTCAACCTCAGGGAAAAAACATATTCATATCTCCCATAATGCATAAATATCTATTAAGAAGGCAAGAAGAATTGTAACTACGAGAGATATAACAATTTGTTTAGTTAGTTAAATAAACAAACTCATAGAAAATGTATATCGAATTTTGAAATAATTAATTTTGAGTATAAAAAGTTTGAAATTATGCCATATTTTGTATAATTGTTTCGTAAAATACAAAATAAAGGGGATATTAACAAATCTACGTGGTGAAAATATGAAAATATAACCTGGAATTAATAAAACCATACAATCGGTGAAGAGATTGTGCAATACAGTGAATTGGAAATAAATAACACCGAAGATTACATTATTTGAAGGGATTTGGATTTATTGATACATTCAAGGTATAATTAAGATTCATTGGTGACGTTGGTGGTTGCATGGAAGACGGGTCAAATATTTAAAAAGAAGTTGTCGGAATTAGTTTCTTGATTTGGACGGCTATGTGGGTGTTGCTGGATACAGAGTACTATCTGAGGAATAAAGAAGGTTAGATTGGGATCATCTATAATACTGAAACTTACCAGGAATCGATTGGAGTGACGGTGACATTAATAAAGGGAGCAGGACTGGCTTCTACGAACAATAGGATTTATTGACAGGTTAGATGCGGTTTGAAGGTTGACGGGCCATCATAGTTGTGAATATTGGAAGATTCAGCGGTAGGTGTTGCAGACTGTGAACATCGGGAGCTGTGGACGTTGGGAGCTGTTGGTATTTGGGTATTTGCAGTAAAAGCTGGAGAAGTTTTAAGGTTTGTGTTAATAATTCATATAAAAGCATTTTGAATAATAAACAATAAAAGAAAGACTGAAAATAAACATAATACAGTACTTACTTTGGTGAATTGATTAATAGATGTGTCAATTTAAAGGATAATTGTCAATACTTGGTTTGATGTAGAAGTAAAGTTGACAGTTAATGCCATTCAGTAGTCAAGGATTTATATAGAATTTAAACTTCAAATAATAGATAACTAGATTGGCGAACCACCCTGATAAGAGTACTCAATTGAAATAATTAGCTAAAAGTAAAATTTAACATAATTGATTTGAAAAAGAAATTAATTAAGGGCTAGCTCAAAGTGGAGCTACTGCATAATTATAAGTCGCCCAACGTGGTGCATTACAATATATAACTTCCATTTGTCTAACTACAAGTTACTTAGCATTCGGGAGGTCGTGGGTTCGATTCCCGCGACCGTCTGCTCTGATTCAGGTTTTTAGGTGGTTTTCCTGAGTCAACAGAGTACCTTCTGTAAAGCGAATGCCGGGACAGTACTTCTCCACCTTTCCTGGCATTTTTTCCATTCTCCACCCCTCCTTTCTCTCACCTATTCTATAATTCCCGTTCTTGGCTGATGAGGGACGCAAGGTCCCTATAGCAGCCCGCCCCCAGTTGGGAGAATTGAAATGGCATTCACCTTTCCTTTTTTGACTACAAGTTCACACGCCTGGAATGTCAAGATCATAAAAATCTTGTCATTCTAGGCTGGGTTCAAAAACAAAATAAAAACGAAATTATTTTCGGTATTATTGATCTTTCTCCTCTTTCCTCTTTCCCTTCTAACTTGGGCCTTAGCGTCGTTCATTTCTCCGAGAACAGCCGATCTTCTTTCATGCTTCCAAACTATTTTGTTTCTAGTTTTCCAGTAATATTCTACCTATTCAGGGTTATTTAGTTTTTCTTTTGACACCTTCATTCGTCCAATTTGAAGTTAGGTACTTATTTCTAATTTAAATTAAATCTAGTTTCTGGAATGCAACATTATTAGTTTCTTCTGTGTTTTGTTAGTCATTTCTGCCTACAGCACACTCAAGTAAACAGGAAAGTCGGACAATGTGAGATCTAGAAAAATTTATTTAATTTGATTTTTGGTTGGCAGTAAGTCTTAACCAATCACGCTCAAGAATGATCCTGGAACCATTGAAGACAAAAAACTTTATTATACATTAGGTTTTAGTTACATCTGGTATTATACAGTCACATTGTAAGGTGGTGGTTGGCAACAAGATGGGTGACTTAACTTCACCTTCGGTTGAGATGTAATAAAGTTTGTAATAAGCTACGGGTGTATAAATATTCTCGAACCTGTAAACACAGCACTATCACTATGTTCTGTTGTTTGTTTGTTAATGGACAAGGTTTAGGAGTGCAGAGTACCAGGTACCTTAGACACCGACTGCTTTAGTCATATGGTCAAAGTTCTACTTAGATTTGGCCGAGACTAAGGAGTTCCAACCCTAGCAAGGGATCTTTTACATGCTACACATTGTAGTAACATGGAACCCACGGCTTTACATCACTTCCGAATGATGGAATTTTGTAGAGGCTTTCATCTGCATTTTTTTATTTTTGAAAACCTGGCCTGATATAAGTAGTCAGAATGTTTAACCACTGAGCTACCGACCCCGATGTTCTGTTGTAGGTGTGACTGCTTTAATAAATAATGTAGTTGCTCGGCATTTCTAACTTCATTTTCAACTTGTTTGAACGTTGTTATGTATCAATATTGTATAGTAAATGTAGTTGGTTAAAGCCTCTTTTAAACTAATTCAATAATATTAAAATATCTCGAGAGTTGTCCCAGTTTTTTTTTTTTTTGGTGGTGTGTTGCTTATAATGACTAACTAATTTGCGTTACTCATATTTATTGAGAGCCGTTTCTTTCCAAACCATTTAACTTTTTGGTATTTCTGCAAATGTCTATATAAAGATATTTTATCTAAATAAAATGGAGAATGTTATTTATTTTTTTTCGAATTTTTTTTGAGTACCTAACTGTTACAGTACCAAAGTATCGCAGTTTAAAGTAACTGTTTTATGCTGTTACAGGTTATTACGTGTTCAAGTTCATTAATGACATTAGAATGTGTTTATCTCCTACCTTACTTTCTCAAATTTAAATTTAATTTTTATATTAAATCCACATTTTCCTTCATGTATTGTCTGTAAGTACAATAGAACGTTATGAAAATGCTGCTGTAAACACTTTAATGTGCATCGATTAGATTCAAGGCACAGAAAGTATTACTTCGTTAACTGCAATTCTTTTGCGAAAACCCCAACTTACAACGTCTCTTGTGTCGGACTTGTGACTATACTCTCCGGATGCGGTGCAGCATTTCTTCATCTGCGTTTGAAGAAGTCGCCTACCGTACATGCCAAAATTGTGTAGGCATATAACTAACTCGAGAACCGAGTTGTCAGCTGCGGGCATACTGCTTCAGTGTCTACGCAGACGTGGCTCCCATTGAATGTTAAACTATCCTATCTTTGGGCCTACTTCTTTGCCGCTCTACCCCGCTGCAGTCTTTAAACAGTCGAAAAGCTTTGTGCCTATTCGATGTTTCTTTCAGAATAAGAAATAACTTGAATGAGTGGTTTGTTATGGTAGGTTAATTTTGGATCGTTATAGTGAGCCCCCCTGATCAAAGCACAAACGTAAAAATATTATATTTTATAATTATTTAATAAATAAATAAATACTCGAAATAACGTTTATTGAAAAAAGAAGTATTAGTAATAACTCAACCAAGAATTTAAACAAGGCTGGTTTCTTCATATGTGCACAGTGAAACGGTTTTGGTGATTTCTGATAATTAAGAGCTTTTTGGCAGTTGCAAGCTTTGCCACTAGTGCCAGATAATCCCTTGTCATTTTTGATCAACATGGAAAAGTGATAAGTTTTTAAAGCATCAATTAAAAATATCAGTTTTGGGTCAAGGCAAATACTCAGTTAATTTTTTTTCTCCAAAGCTGAATATTTTGATCTACTTCGGCTTTCTATGAAAACATTTATCTTAAATTAAAATCAGTTTAACCGTCTTTTCCTTCTTATTTCTTGATTTCTTTAAAATTTCATCCTCCGACGATGCTATTGAGACAAGCCTAGTACGAAATTTCAAATATTTCCTTAAATTTGGAAATCGACGAATTTTCTAAGCTTAGATGCATAGTGAGAACGTGAGAAGAGAGCATCAAGATCAAGAAATTTTAAAAAGTATCGACACCAAGTAGTAAATTGATTAGTTGTAATCTGCCAAGACAAGAGTAAATGTCTTATTTCTTATCTCCAAAAGCAAGATATACAAATTAAGACAAGAAGCTCCATTTCTATATCTTGAAACACTATTTTTTTAAATAAATAAATTTTGTGGCCTCTTTACATTCAATTCTTCTCTGGGAAAAATTACAAAGAAATTTATATATATGCTGTATGTACACAGCTAGTATATAAAGTGCTTTCTGTGATTATTAAAGTCTCACTACACGTTGGATAAATCATTGAACAATTAAACACGCATCTTTATCACAATTTAACATTATTCGCATTCCTTACGATTTTCGAAATCACAATCGTGAACCTCGAAACAGAACACTTTCCATCGCAAGCCCGTTAACCCGCCACGGAGGAATCTCGATTTGGCAACGAGCCGAGAAACCCGTCAGATAATCACAAATCCATTATCTGCGTATCAAGTAGGCGAACAAGGCAATACAGGGTGGCGCAGCGCATAAGAGGAGATAAGTGTAGAGGTATTACAATTAGTAGGGGCAGTAGCGTGCTGTGCCGGATTAGGGCCGTAATCAGGGCCGCTTGTTGGACGGGGCCCCACTGGGGCTTGTTCACGGGATGACTGGCACAAGCCTGATGCCCCCCGACACTCTTGAGAGCTTCGCGTGTTTGCTGCTGCGACCAAAAATAAACGATCGCCGAGCAGGGCGTCTCCTCGACAATTTGGCAGTTTGGGATCTGGAGGAGTCACATTCGGCTCGGATTGCAGGGCTGGGATTAGATTTCGTTGTACTTAGAAGGCGGAATCAATAGTACAGTTTAGACGATCATTGTAACGACAGTAGTCGTAAGCAGGGTTTGGACAATGAGGATGTATCACATGCGTTATCGTAAATGTCATAAATTACCTGTAATCATGCATAGTGACCAAGCACTGTATTAGAATGGATTTGAATTAATAATTAAAAGAAGAAGCTAAGAAAAAATAATAAAAAGAAGAAGTAAAATGCAGGAACAAGAGAGCTCTCATGAAATTTGGAATTGCATTTTTCCGTTTTTCTTGCACCCATATTTTGAGAATTGGCATATCCCCGAAGAATTGCATCTTGAAGCCCCTGACCACCCAATTTCTATGAGTACACTCGCACAAGGACATAATTTTCTCCTTCACATCGTTTAGATTCTAGAAGAATAAACTGTTAATTACAAAGTTCAGGTTGATTCCTGGTGTGCATATAGTAGGAATCTACAGCTGACGCTATGCTCCTTCCCTCAACCGCACTCTTGTAGCGGTTCTTTTTTATTTTGACGTTTGAAACAACTTAAATTCAATTTCTGTTTGCATGCCCACTTCTTTTCTTATTATTTATTAGTAGCGCAATGCATTTTTGGGGGTAGAGCTAACTTCACTCTGTAGTTTTCAAAAGCGTAGCAAGGCCGAAATTTTATATCGACTTTAGTTTTCTTCTCGCTCACGGCAAGCCACGTCGATTCAGTTTCGTTTCGTAGGGCCTTATATGAATCTAAAACCCCATGCCTTATTCCGAAATCATCGGGGTATTTTCTTCCAAGATGCAGACCGTGACAATTTAATTTTCCACTGCACGTATTTACAAGGCCGCCCTACACCTCAGGTATGCTTATATACCTTTTGATTTAGTGTTGCTAAATTAGGAATTTCGCATTTAGGCGCTCTGAGATCCTCTGAGATAATCCAGGATACGCTAGGAAACACCTTGCTCACTAGGAACCGCTAAGCTCTTTCGATGCGTAAATTGGCATCGACACGTAGATCTTTTGCCATCTGCACCGCTCCCGTTTGTGGTAACTGTCCCTCGCTACATCCTTGTAAGGGAATGCTATCGCTGCCCCTGGAAAACTAGATGGCCGTGGTTGCTCTATTTTACAACTTTTATATTTAATTAAGAATTGTGAGTAAAATAGTACCAAGGTAAGTTTTTTAAGCGCCCAAAGCAGCCAGCGAAAGGTATTTATACATTATTTTGTTGGAATATGCTGTGATTTATATTGATACGTTTTCCGAAGAAATAATGACAGACTATTGTTATATTCGCCAAGTTAGAGATTAGCTTCTTTACCAGCACCTGACTTAAATCCTCTTCATCTTGTGCTATGTTTACCTGGTCGTCGGCAAAACTCAGTGTATACAGATGTTAAATCGGGATATCCATCCCCTCGCATTTCTTGTTGAAGACCTTTTGATGTTTCCAATCTATTAGTCATATTTTCTCTTACTCTCACGGAAACCTTATTGCCCTTGAACAAGTTTCTTACTGTTGCCATTATCTTTGGAGTTCACTCTTCTTTTTTCTATGGCCTTCCATAAATGGCTCCTCGGAGCTATGTCATATGCATTATCTTGTTCTTTGTTTTTTCTTTTTGTTTTCTTCGTTGATTTCCACCACCGAATCTTACCTCGTTTTCTTTTATCTTTCTATTCGTTCTACACTTTAGTTCTTCGCTACCATTCTGTATATCTTTCCCATTGTGGATAGCACACTTACCCCTCTGTAATTTTCTCAAGATTTTTGATGGCCTTTCCACCATTTCGCTGGTATTCCCTCTCCATCTGTGGTCACTTAAAACATTTCTTATCAGTTCTGGTAAGATTCCCCAGATCGAGCAGCGTCATTATTCTAAATGGACTTGATCGCCTTCTGTCTTCCATAATACCTAATTGTAATTTCTTCATCACTTGTTCTTTTCTGTTCATATTCATATTTCGCTGTAAACTTTTCTTTATTTCCTGTCAGTATCTTTCGGAAGTGTTTCTCCCAAGTCTTTTTCTTGATATAAAACATGTAATTTTGCTTGCTCCTATTAAGTTAACGATTTTTCATTCACCTGAGTATCTTGCTCCTTCTAGATGTTGTTGCACGTTTTGGCATGCTTTCTGCCACTGATGTTCATTATTTTCCTTGGTTGTGAGTTTTTTAACCTCTCTATATTGTAGTCTTTCACTAACTTGGTAGCTAACCAAACCACCTCTTGTATAGCTGTTTCTTCACCTTTATAGCTTTTATGGGGACTGATGAGAAATTTCATCTGTATTCTGCTCGTTTGTCATCTTTTTCTCCAAGGGCTTCAAATGCTGCCTCTTTCATGCTAGTAAACCCAAATTTGCGTAACTTTCGGTCCAGTCTATTTTCATAGAGCTGTCTTATCGATTTGTCTTGAAGGAAATGTATTTTGAACTTGTTTTACTTATTTGTGGTGTTTTGCGTTGCCGGGCTGTTGTTATATGCTCTTGTTCGTCATACATTCCATGCGCATCTCTTCTTATCAGTCATTAGTCGGTGGTCACTGCCACATTCGGTTCTTTTTTAATGTGTTATGTATCTTCTGATATTGATATAATCTATAATAGATCGAACTTTCCTCGTTGGTTGTACCCTAGTGTACTTGTGTATATATCTGTGTTGGTAGAACCTGTTCGCTTTCTACAGTCCTATTGTTTCATTGACGACGTGTTCCCCGAACTAATCTACAGTCATATCATTCTAGCTTCTTCCTGTACTTACGTACAAATCTCCAACATAGTTTCTTGTGTTGTTTTGATCGTTTCGATCTCACTAAAATTCCTATAAGACTCTTCAGTTTCTATCGAGCTATCCTCATTTGGTACATATACCCCTAAACAACAATATCTTATATTCTTTCGCTTATTGGGTTCTAGTTCTGAATCAGATTACCACATGTTCTTCCCTCTTCTACTTCCAGGATAGCAGCCAAAATATTCCTCCTCTTCTCCTATTCGCAGGGATAATTCTGAACTTTGGCTACGAAAAATTAGCTTAATTTTTTTGATCTTCACTTGAAGTGCAGTTCTTGTATTCTCCATTTTCTTGTTAATATCTATTTTTATTCTAATAATGTTCGATTCTTCATAAACTGTATGAACTGTAACCTTTTTTTATTCTTTTCCAATCAGGCACTCGACATGTTCAGTGTATCGATTCACACGTTCAACTGAGCCTTGTGCATCCCACATTACACAAATACCTTCAAATTTCAAATATATTTTCGCTATGCAAAACACTAAAAAAGTCGTGAGCCTTAGCTCGTTTAGTCTTCAAACAACCTCAACTAAATGTATTTTGTGATGTAATCCTGCTATACAAGAAGGAATCTATAACTGCTAGCAGGTTGGCTTTATATCATTTTCTTCTTTTTTATCTGTTGCCCTTGTGCCTTGCAGCGTCCATTTCTACGGTTTATAGCCAATATCTTCATTTCTTCTTCAGTTTTCACTATTCGCCTTGCCGATTTGTACATCTCGTCCAACCATGGCATCCTTTTCGCTTCTTCCCTTTTGTCTTGCTTCTAGTACTTGCTTTGGTGTCATTTCGGGAAACAACACTTTCAAGGGCGTTTGCTCTAATTGTCCTCTGATTCTTGTATTTCTGATTTAGCTCTCCTTATTTTTCTAACAACATTGTTCTTAATCATCTATCTTATTTCGGCTTCTTGTATACAGCTTGTATGTTTTTTTGTCTCTATAAGTAAACAGTAGTTAACAACTGAAATTAATCAAACACATACACATCATGAGTGACAGATTAGTAAAGAAGATAATACAAACAAGAAGAACAACAAAAAGACGAATTGGAAAACCTTGGAAAACCTGGCTAAACAAACTAGAAGAGATAGAGAAGGGCTGAGATAAAACAAGAGAAAAATAAAAATACTCTCAAATAATTGGAAAGAATGGAAAAATGGGTAGAATCCACATCCGACGCTCATTATGGCAAAACGACTAGAAGAAATAAAGAAGAAAAAAGTCGTCTTGTCAGAGTATGAATGTACACTGCATTGTGGAGTTGCAGGTTTGCTTTGTTCTGTACTTCTCTCTTTCCTTAGTACAGTATTGTTAATTTGGGGGTGGACAATTTTTTGCTTTGTAGTGGCACCCAGATGTTCACATTCTTCTACTACCCTACCTATCTTGTCGTTTGTTTTGTCTTTTTATATTTTTTCAAGCTTACTTAACATATCAATCAGAATAATTTCACAACATTAGCTCATTTCTTTGAAGATCATGGATTGCGCGAGCATTCTATGACAACTTTTGGGTTGTTCTGGCAGGCTTTTTAGTTTCTTCTGCAGTTATTCGTGTAGTACTTTTTTCATGCCCGATTGCAAAATGATTTTTGAGGATAAAATTATAGATTTCTTCGATATGAACATAGAAGCAAATTGTGAACTTGTGGTTCATTACAGGTATCACTCGTTTTTCAGTATCACCAACTTTCATTACGTTGTAACGTTTCAGTCTTAAATTTGTTTTCTTTAATCCTGGAAATTATGCCAGCGCACTATTATTTTGTCAGCAATCCGCTGTTTTCTTTCTTAGTTTGAATGAGCACTGACAATGTCCCATTAGACTTGTTCAGCATGTTCAAGTTGCTTCTGAATTTTAACGAAGCCATGTGGGTCTTTAAAAGTGGTTGTCCAAAAGTTGTGGGTGCCCATTATTTAGCTGCGTGAGAATATGATCACTTCACAGTCTGCAATGTTACCTTCATTTATACTTACTATCGTCAGCTTATTAATCTCTACTCATCATTGCTGTGGTTATACCCTCTTTTCATCTATGCTTGTCGACTACGTGGCTTTGCTGGGTTGGTGTTCTTTCTCTCCATTATGCTTATTACAATATGTTGGCTATAATCGCTATAGTTTCTAATGCGTCAATATTTATATGCCCGTCTTCTAATTTTTTCATTTTGTTTAAGTCACAGTGTCTTCTTTCATAATCCATTTCAATTGTTTTAGGCCTTTCTTCTTTCTTCTTTTTTGTAGATTCACACTTCTGAGCCATTCATTTCAATGACTTTCACAGTGGTCTTATATGTTAGTCTCTTTACCATTTCTTATGAAAATAATTGAACGCACCCTTTGAATAAATGTTCTTCCTTGCCCTACTCTCGTTTTTATTTCGACTTCGCAGTTACCAGCGTTTGTAATAAGCTCATGTAAGTGGTAAATTTTATTAATATTTATCTCTAAATCTACTTATTGTATTCTTCCATGAACTTTCGGAACAGAATATGTACATCGTATTCTCCCTTTTACGCATAATATTGTATGTTAAAAATGTGTTACCACTGACCCAACTTATGTTCTGAAGTTCTACGTTTATGTTGTGAAGATGATTACTCTTTACAGCTTTTCTTTCTTTAGATGAAGAGGTTTAATGTTTCCCATTTCTTTTGACTGCTTTCTTACTAATCGTGGCGAAATTAATTGACATCCAGCTATCTCCTTTCTTTAAGAAGCTATATAGTTGAATTTTCTATTCATGTTTACGTTGTAAAACTTTACTTTTTAAGAACTACTATATTTTGCATTGTTGTCTTGGAATAAAACCGTTACAATACATTTAATGTTTATATTTCTATTTACTGAAAACTAATTGCACTTGTAAATAAGTACAAAAGTTTTAAAATTTTATAAAAGTATTCAAACTACAGTAATCAGTAACCTGATCAACTAGTGACTATAAGCTGAAAATGTTAGTTATAAATTGAAGCAAAAGTGAAAAAAAAATCAATTACAACAGTTTATTTCAATTACTGAGTTCGCCACAGCTACTAGTATTAATCCATATGTGCCTCATATGGCACACTCAAAACACATTTCTTTAGATATTTAACAAAAACTGTCTTTGTAACAAAACCCCGCTTTTGATAATCAGAACAAGATTCATTTACGCCTCCTCCCCTTAATCCCCTGCTGTGGTTGCGTCAATGTTGGTTTGGGCTCCGCCGAGGGTCACCTGGTGCACTGCATGGCAAGGTAGCTAGAACACGTCAGTAATTATTAACGATGTTGTTATGACTGGCAAACTGCCATGGGTTCGGTCACGATTTACACCTAGGCGACCTCTGACACCGCGAGTTTGTATAACTTCATTCACACTTTGACAGCTGATCGAGATAGGAATTATTGATACTCTTCTGATGATATTCGCATTTTTCTGGCGGATTCTTCCGATTCTTTCGCCTGGCTGCAGGGGGTTATATGATAATTCGTTTGCCTTGTACAGGTCTATTAAAAGAGTGCCAGAATAATATTCAGAAACCCAAACCACTTTCTTTTGTGTAAGGTGAACATGCAGAATGTAGCTGTTTCTAAAATATGGCTCCTTATAGCGTTGTAATTTAATTTTTCTATTTTAGCTAAATTAAGCCTAATTGATGAATGGGGAATAGGAGTTTTTGCCAGATTTCTGTGCGCACTTAAAGACACCTGAAAATTAATATAGAGAGGTTTTAAGCTACTTAAACTGTAAATATAAATTATATTGTAAGACCAGTGTTTAAAAAGTAACATAATATATCCATCAAAAATATAAAATTCTATATAATTCTGCAGCCATTATTGAAAAAACCTTAAACACAACCACAACCTTTACTAAATTAAATACAAGCGGGATTTGCATACTGGCGAATAAATAAAAGTCGACAACTGGTGGAAATTATATTCTTGTATGTACGAAATCGATTCAAAACTGAGAACCAATATTACAAACAAGCTTTTTGCTTGGCTTCCCTAATAAACAACAATTGACCATCTGGGTTTCCATAGCAACAAGTTAACAATTGTTTATGTACATTTTTACAATTTGTGATCCTTAACTAATAAAATGTTTATTAAATGTCATTCTGGACCACTTTAACCGCACTTTGGTTGCATTTTCTTACTTTTAGTTTAATAAATACTGATTCACAAGTTAGTACCACTTCCTTGTAGTCTTGTATAATTCTCAAATTGCTTTTCAAATGCTCTTTGCATTCCTGTGCTATTCTTACACTGCTTATTAACGCGTCAGCTGCGTTATCCATTGTTGGCATAATGATATGAATACAGAACGCTGCATAAAACTTCTATCACGCTTCGAAACATCTCTGTACTTAGGCAAATTCATTATCGTGTCTTGACGTTACACAATTAACCTGTCAGTTACCATAAATTAGCTACATTTAACAAACCGACCACGCAACCCTGCCGATACTGTTTTATTTAAATACTAACCCTTCCATTACAGTTATTGCTAATCATGTCTTATGTAATTATCAATCTTTACTAGTGATTTATTGTTGCAATAAATAGAATACCAATCCTAGGCCTATTTGAATATTCCTTTAGTTTTCGTACGTTAGCAATACAACCAGAATTGCTGTAAGCATCAAACCATTACGACATAAGCTAAAACACTTAAACAAATAAAAGAAGAAATTGTTCGAAAGTGATAAAAAAGTGTAAGTTAACAACGTAAATGCGATTATGCACACTTTTAAGTGACATTAAGCCCAAAATATACTTTTATTAAGAATAAGTATTTAATAAGTTGTGTAAAAATTATGTACCGCAAAGTTTTACATTTTTATGTTCTTATGAAGAAGTTCAGAAATTTTGTTGGATTTTTAATATTCCCGTGAAACGGCCCCAGAAAGAGCCTTAACCTTAATCAACAAGAGGAAACGAGACAAATATACCAAAAAAATATGCACACCGATGTGAATACTGCACACAAGCGGGGTTTAATAGTTAATGTAGGGAAAGTAAGCATCAAAGACAAAAGGCCAGAAATAACAAACCACCAAGATCAATAAAATTATGGAATAGAAAAACGAAGGACAAAGGATGTAACAGGTAACGAGAGTATCCTATGAAAAGAAGTTGCTTACAGAATTTGAAAGAAGATTATAAAAAATAAAAAATAAAAATGTGTACCAAGAAATAAAAATATCGCAAAAGGAAATAAAAAAGATGCTGTTTTGCGAAGACAAAGACGATACACTAATTGGAGACGGGAGAAAATTTGGAGGAAAGAGATTGAAAATATACGGGGTACTAAATAAGGTTTTAGAGGAAATACAGGCAATAAAGGAAGTAAACATATCAGCACCCACAATAGCAGAAATTATATCTAAAGTGAAGAACGGAAAGATAGTTGGAGGCACTGGAATACCGATAGATCTTGTAAAATATTGAGAGCATCAATTGCTGAATAATATATACCAGTTGTGCAATGATATGTGTCTACAAGAACACATTCTGGAGAAATGTAAAGACGCAATGGTAAGCTGCAAATAAATATACGTAGAAGGAGTAATGGGAGAGCACCAGAGCCGTTTAGAAAGGGTCGTTAAGTAACGGATCTTATTGTCACTCTAAATGAAATACAGACAAAGAGTACTGAACATAATATCAAGCTGCACGCTGCTGATGTAAGAAAGAAAAAGCTATATGAAGCAACGAAATAAATTGACATACCAAATAAACTTCTAAGTCTGGTAAAGACAACAACAGAAAAATCAGTAAGTGAAGGCCAATAACGTAATCTCATATTTATTCAAAAGGACTATCGGCTCTCTACAACGTTGTTTGCTATAATTATGGAAAGGGTAATCAGAGAAGATAGAATAATAAACAGAACAGGCACGATGTTCAACAAAAGTCACCAATGTTGGGGTATGCTGACGAAATAGCTTTGTTGTCAAAAATAAAAGAGGAACTAAAAAGGATAATAAAACGCCTAGGAATAGTTGCACGGAAGGTAGGGCTCGTAAATACATAAAAAATCAAATTATATGCAAGTGGGAAAAAAACTAGCAGCAACGAAAAAAGCGGCAAGAGTGGTGAAAGGTGATATAAAAATTCTCGATTAACTTAGTGCAGTATAAGAAGTTGAAGAAGCCACGTAGCGTAGTTGGGAAAGCGCTAGGCTTGCATTAAGCAAGTACTCGGTTCGAATCCCGCAGGGGCCGGAATTTTTCCGCAGCCTTGGCGATTGGAATCGGGCTCGGTGAGACCATTCACAGTTAACTGTGCTCTACTCAAAACCACAGACCTAGGAAATAGAGTAACAAGATCAATACATCACCAAGACAATCTCACACAATGGTTGCTGTGCAAGCACAAAAGGCGCGCACCAACTATGTAACCCGAATCCGGTGTAAGTTGGGTATTGTACCGCCAGACGAAAGCGTATAAAGCACCAGAATCCACACCGCAACGTAAATGAGATTACCAATAATACATACATACATAAAAAGTCGAAGAAGAAGAAGAAGTGACTAGAAGCTAACAATAATTTGTAAAATGCAAAATATGAGTTCTAGATGATAAAACTTACTGTCAAGTTCTTAAAATATTTATGTAGCTGTCGCTGAAAGCTTTATATTCTTTTTCTTCATCTCTTAGGCACATACTTACTAAGATGTTATGTCGCAGAGCTCTCAGTCCCATGTTCCTACAATACAATTGCGAGTTATGGTATTTGTATATTTTACATTTTTCAAGCGCCAACGATTTGGGTTTTACTTAGTTCTGAGTCTTTAAAAACTTCATGCAAAACTAGTACAAAAAGTAGAGGGTTTTTAACGGTTTTATATTCTCTTATTTTGCCGTATAATTTGAAATGTATTTTATGTTATTTTGGGAATTTTGGTGCATGTTGGCACGAATTGCCGCACTAGACTATTTCTAGGCAGCTTAATTTTTGGTTTTCAAGAAAACAATTATAAGAACCTGCTTCCTTCGCCAGTTTAGTTTACTATTAACCGTTTTTTATTGCGCTTTGGACGATGTATAAAGCACATTTTGGCGCTTCGAATTGGTTTGATTGGAATCCTCGACGCTACCTTTCGGTTGGACCGGTTAAAAGGTCCTACAATTCCATCAGGCCGCAATTCATTCCTAGGTAGGTAATTAAATTCGTTGTTTGTTGTTAGTTTATTGTTAGGCCCATATTTGCCCCTTTTTCATCGATTCAACTTGGTCGATGTGATCGTCATTGAGAGTCTAATATCCAGTACCTGAGGGCTGTATTTTCGAGTTGGAGCTGTGTGAAATTGTAGTTGGTGGCAAGACGAACTGCTCGAGTCGTTCACATTGTGTATTAGTCCTATGTTCATCAAGTCAGGTATTTTGTAAATATTTGCATTATAACTTCATCGTGCAACGATAGTTGGTAGAACTTTGCCATTAATTCCGCCATGAACTAATTTGTGAAATATAAAACTTTACATTGGTGTAAAGCTGTATGTATGTCATTAGACCAGTTTATTGAATTGTAAAATTATACATTTTGCTTTAAAATAAATCAATTGTTCTTATAACTTTGCCTGTTGCACGTAGAGTACTTAAAGTAATTCAGTCACCTTTGAAATGATTTTCACATTGGTAAAAAGTTATTTGCTTTATGTTATTATATTAAACTAGTGAATCACTCGGGCTACGCTTCGCTTCGCTAATTAAAGGATTTAATTAAATTAAATATAATTTAATTTTACTTTACTTTTTCGTACTTTTTTTGAAAATAGAAACTGGCCTACGATCTAAGTCTAAAAATTAGCAAAATTTTAAGCTATCATACAATTTAATTGGTCCAGTATCTTCGGAGGGGATAGCAAAGAGACCACCGATTTTATGGTATAGATATTTTATGCTTAGTAGCTTGAATCTTACTAACTTTGTTATACAGATATCTACTTAGTGCCCTAAACATCCAAAACCGAGCATAGTTATTGGTAACACAACGTTTGAATCCTGTAAAGTTAAACATTCATTTACTTAGTATTTTGATTAGGTCTATTTAGTTAACCTTTGTAAATTATGGTGGTATAACATTGAACTTCGAATTCTGAACCATTCTGTATCTTGTCGATAATTTTTATCAATTTTAATTATACGTGTTCACATATGTGGAATTTATTGATATTTGGGATTTACTTGTAATTATTATTGGTGAACTAACAATTTATTAGTAATTACGATGCTGATTATTTTTTATATATTGCTAAGGATACATTTTAAGCCTTTATGATTATTATAATAATGAATAATATTTCATGCATATCAGATAATATTTTATAAAACATTCCAGAAATGTGCTAGTTTAATTTTTGTAAATAGTATAAAATAGTCCTTCATGGGGTGTTAGTGTCTCACCATTATTATAATATATAAAATAGTATTGGTTTTCATAATAATTGTAAAACGGTATTAAAAATAATGTTAGTCTTGATTTGAACACAATATAATGAGTATGTTTGGAAACAATGTAAAACAATAAAGTATCGAAAACAAACAGTTGGAGAAAGGAAGCCAAGCTGAAAGATGTTGTTATTTTGGCTTCCCCAATAAATAATTGTAAAGTGTGTGAATAAATACCCTTTTCTCAATTAAGTGACTTTAAAAATTGTTTGAATGTCCTGTGGGTGTGCTGTAGTAGAGTGCATTCATTATTAGCACTTATGCAGAAGGTTGAGTGGAGTGTGAGTTTGTATTCCGGTGGCTGGTTTTGAACATCCGAGCAGAGTAATTGGAGCCCTTGAAAGCTGAGGTAGGCGGAGCGGCCGAGCCCTGGGTATAAGCAGCGGGGACAGCTGAAAGCAGTATCTGGTAACACAGAGGACCAGCTACAGGAATCTCTCTGCGGCTGGCCAACAGACAAAGAGGGAGCCAACTCGTGGCATTCGCTAAAGGCAACAAACGGCCAGAATACTTCACCTAAGAGATAGAATTTGGAGCATTTCATGGTGGCGTTGGTTTTATAAATTCCTTCCGGCAGAAGCGCGCTTTGAGTGTGTTTTGCTTTGTGGCGTGTATTTACTTACGACATTTGTTATCACCTAGGAAACGCTTTAATTATGTAATCACAGATAATTGTCCTTTAATAGGGGACTTGTTTTTGCGATTTGTGAGGTTAGAACGCTATATTTAACTCAATATTTCCTTTAGTTAAATCACCAGTATACAAAGAGTTTACTTCTAAGTTATTAAAAAAAAGTAATACCACGATAATTGATTTGATGGCAAATGTATTTCTTGTAATGCATACAAATTAAAATAATACTTGCTAGGATGTAGAAACCCCACCCATATGAGATAAGAGCTCATACTAAGATTATTAAACTCAACCAAATCAAGTAAATAATACATAGTAATATATTAATTGACTTATTTGTTTGTCAAGTATTTTACCTCTAAATAACATCATAGTTGTGAAAGCCTTCGACCGGTAAGTTGTTGTCTTGATGTTGTGTGCACCACTATTTTGGAACAAATTAGTGTGGGGCTCTTAGTGCGATCAACCTTGTTCCTGGCGCCCTTACAATTTCAACCTTGTTTAAGAAATGCGTTAACTGGATTGTATCCACCCCCTTGAGTCAGTCGAACACCTTCTTTGTAACCTCAACATATTTGCAAACCAGCAACACAACTTCTAGCTATTTCATAGCTAAGGCTAACTGTTTTGGGTGGTTGCAGTTTATCGAAAAGCAATATTTGTTTGAAAAGTAGATGTTTCATTTCTGATCCTTACCTAATTGTGGTTTTCTTGTATAAGTTCTTAATGGCTTCGATCAGGTCTTTATCGACGCTTCCTTTGTTTAAGGACTCTCACACTTCTTTCCTTCTCATCTTATCAAACTCCTTTTCCAAATTTAAAAAGCGGATGTGCTCTTGGTTGTTCACTTATAACGTTTTAAATTTACGTTTAGAAATATTGAGGCTATATTAAACTCTAATATAAGTCGATGAACAAGAAGCAGAAGAAGAAAACTAAGGACTTTATATTCTTCTGAATAAAAGAAGACTTTTGGTCAAACTCTTTCTGTAACCCATTTAAGAAACGTTTGAAATTTAATTGGGAAATGTTTTAAATTACTTCAACCCTGGTATTGGCTGAAGGAGATAGAGTAGTAGTGTTTAAAAATTAACTATGTATATATACAGAAAATGCGTTTTAGAAATATTTCCACGCTTTCTCAATTGTTTTCAGAGAGCCGAGCACAGATGAAAACCAGAAAGTTTGTTTACTAAGAAGCGCTATTGTCAGCTTGTCATGAAAGGAGAGTGAAATTTCGAATTTCCTCGATGCAGAATCGATTAAATAAACTCCACAAGGCGTTTATTTCACATTATGTTCCTCAACGAATTTAGTTTATTCGTAGTAAAAGCTGGAGGCAAAGGAAACACCATCTTTTTCAAAAGACACCTTGTTGTCTACCTGGGCACCAAGCAAAATACTTTTTTCCTCATTACCGCTATTCATTTCTGCGACATAATCCTAGCTGCAGGCATGCGAAGGGTGGCAGGTTCCAAGAATTAATTATGGAGAGGTTTTGCATCCACGGGGCGATTACAGGGCCTGCTGGATTCTTTGTAGGGCCCAGCAGGGAGAAGATGAATCCTTGGGCGCAACTTGTTTGAATGTTTACACTTCGATTAGCGTCCTGGCTGTTCCGAGCTGCAAAAGAGTGGCCCGAATCGTTTTAATTCTGCGAATGTGCTCCATTAGGCATCGCGCCATCTAAATTAAATTAATTTGGAGAGATGAGGAACTTAGTTGCTGCGTAATCCGTCACCATCTTCCACTCACTACGTCGTTCTCCTTAGTTACAGCGAGCCAGGCAAGTTTAAATTCGTTTCAGCGGATCCGAGGCCCGCTCGCTGCTTTGTTGGCAGGTTGCTCAGAGCAAAGCTTTTGTTCATTTCATACAGCACTCATTAATTTAATGTTTGCGTTTGATATTTGCGTTTGTTTCTTGCTTTCATTTCGGTTTTGTAAGCCGATGAGAGTCTGTCTTAGAAGCGGGATCGTAGCGAGCTTTTGCCAGCAGCTTCTGATGTTTATTCAAATGCACTGAAAACCTTTAACAGGATTCGAGTGCTAAAATTAGGTGGGTGCTTCATATGGCTATTCAAAGCAGCAGCTGCTGTAAAATGTAGAAATTATCGCCAGCTATGACACGAATATCGCAAAGCGTAACCCTGATACAACTTATTATCTTCTCCAGATACGCCTTTCATGAGCTAAGCTGCCGTCTCAGCTCTTCTGCGTGTTATATACTGTTTCCCCATCTTGTTCGTTGGTTATGAATCCCATTATGTTACTACCCGACAGAATCGTCAATTAGATTTTATTCGTATGTATCATATAGATTTTTCTTATGTTTTAGCTTTTTGACTGACATCGTAAGCTCTAATGAGTGTCATAGAAAAACAGTAAAGATTAATTGGACTGTTTGAATATTTAATGAAGAGATATTAAGAAAAGTGTAGAACAAGAAAAAACTGTGTAAGCAAATAACAAGGAGAAAATACGAATTATTAAAACATATATGAGTTTAAGGAATATTATAAACCAGTAAACAAAATCCCTCGACCTACGAACTTAAAACCAGGTTAATGATAATGCCTCGTACGGTGTTCTTCCATAGCTCTTTATTTGATAGACTTATACACTCAACTAACTAGAATCGTTCGAGATGTGTTGGCGGACCGAATAACTAACGTCGAAGTTTTGAGGATAATGGATAAACAAAAGAAAATTATAGATACGATAAAGAGCTCAAAACTACAGTATCTTGGACATTCTACAAGAAGAGAAAAGTACCGTATGCTGCAGCTGATAATACAATGAAAAATCCAAGGAAGAAGAAATGTGGGAAGAAGAAGAATCTCGTGGCTAAGCAGCGGGAATGGTTTCAATGCACATCTAGGGAACTTTTCAAAGCAGCAACGTCAAGGATTAGAATTGCTATGATGATTGACAAACTCGATCTGGAGATAGCACCTAAGAATGAAGATGTATTAACATTATTTAGCCTTACTTTTAAGGTCGTTTCAGAGTTAACTTCAGTTTAACTACGTTAGGTTAGAATAGCCATTCTTATTAAATGTGACACCATCTTATACTAATCTAAAAGAAATTATTAACATTCATTTCCAGTTGATAATATGTCAAATAAAAACCTGCTCTAGTCATCCCTGTCCACCTAAGCCCATTTACCTGTTATATTAACATACGATATATCACTTTATTAGACTTTTATTTTCTCCAGTGTCAACAATTTAAAGATTAAGGCATAAGCAATTCTGTTATTATTATTTAAATTTTTAAACATAAAATTATTAATTGAACAGAATAGCATCCGAGTACGATACCATAGCAATATATTTATCTTCTTTGTTACATTAATAATTGCGGTTCGTAAACGGAAGTAGGCCTCGGACTAGCTCAAAGGAGAAGGCTGGGTCGAACTTATCTTCCAACTAACAGTAAACCGTAGGGGCGCTAAGCAGTTTGGGACCCGAGCACAGCTTTATATAAATCGTTGATCTCGTAAACTACTAAATTCGATCAAACTTCAGCAACGGACAACATAACAATAAAACCCAAAATCCTAATAGAGTCACACAGTGAAGTAAGTTGGATAACTAACATTTGAAATACGATCGTAATTACGGGCTTGATTGGCAAATAACAAATACAACACCCTCTCATTAATTAAATCACATAGGTAAATAAATACACATAAATTAAAATATATATCACAAGGTATCACAGATTAAAATAAAAAACCAAAGATGTGCTTCGTCTCATTCGCTAGATTTATAACAGTCCGCTTGCGAAGCCAGTAATTCCCAGTGCAAAATATTGTAGTGAATCGTTCGGAGCACAATAGAGATCTCTATATCGCTTGCTATAACTCTGAGAGGTAACAGAAACACCTCGCTTTTACAAGCCGTTGCCTTAATACAACGGGGAAAGAATTGCAGATCACGAAGTACTAGCTCGGACATTTCAACTAATAGTACGTATCGTATATCGACTACAGAATAGCTTAACTCAGCATCCGGGCTAGATTACTTAAAACACACAAAATATTCTACTCTAGCTAGTAAGGCCAGCAACACAATTTATTTTAACAGACTATGCGACTAAGCCTGAGCGTGGGGTAATTAGCGTCTTCGGGCTCTTCTAACGAAGATAAATTGTTGAGGACGGGTTGCCACTCTAGTCGAACGGGGCCCCTTCTAAGGTCACTTCGTCAGCCACAACTTCCTCCGACGTGATTGGATGTGTGCCTGGATCTTACAAACTACAGCACAAGGGAAAGAAGCCGCTTCACAGCTACGATCGTTGAATAACGAGGAATCCGCAGATGAAGAGAGAGTTTCTGCCCGTACTTAAAAGCTTGTAGCATGCTGAAATGGTTTACTTACCAAAATCTTTCCTGCCTTTCAAACCCCAGAAAATGTGCGACCACAAACTATGTGCTTTCATAGGTTACAATTTTCCCAAAATTTAATAAACCGCACAAACTATCTCCAGGCTTAAAATAAATAGGTGGACATACACCGAAACACTTGAGGAATCCAATCTAACCACCAACGAGATGTTACTGCTTCATAACTCTTGGATGATTGAGGTAGAAAGAAGATTCACTTTTAACACGCCATTATTTTGGTTGCGACGCCAAGAAAGCGGAAGTGCACAAATTGCCTGGCGCCATCTAACGGTAACATTTAGCACAGGGGACCACATCAATTAATGAATAAGACAATTAGATGAACAAGTTGCCTAACTCCTCACGCGAAATTTGCTCACTAATTCGAGGTTGCTTAAATGCAGGGAAATAAATTGGCATCATCTTCTTTATTGTGATTGTAATCAGTGATCTATTAGAATGCCAAAAATATTGTAAAGCTAGGTTTTAGCACTTACCGCGGCATTTTTGTCTTCTCTTTTTTTTATTAAATGGAATACTCTCCAGGTCCGTTCAATATATGGTTAAGCTCATATCTAACGCTCAGTACAAAAATATCTTCATATTCTTTCTCCGTATGATTGCAAGAGATGGTCTGCTAATGTATCCAAAATATTGTTAAGTTTATGTCTAGCACTTTTCGTCTACAACTTTCTTATGATTGCAACGGAGAGCCGTTTGATTCCCCCTACATATTGTTAAACTTCGTGTCCAATATCCGATACCAAGCTATGTTATTCTTGATTATGATTGCAATTGATGGTCTGCTGGAGTAAGAAAAATCAATATACGTATTACTAAGTTTATCTTTCATACTCAGTACCAAGATGACTTGACGCTATAACGTTCCCCAGATGTTGTTAACCTCATGCCTGACCTTTTTCCTAATAATTTAATATTTCCTTTATAATTACTATGCACAGTCCTCTGATTGGTTTATATTATTAAGCTCATGTCTAAGATTTATCGCTATATCTTCATTATTTCCTTGTGATTGCAAAGAACAGCCTTTCGATTTCGTAGGAATATAAGTCGTATGTAATTAACATTGCTACTTTAGATAAAACTAATCAATTCTCGTTGGATTGGCTAAAATGCAGAATATCTGTTCAATTTGCGTTCAACACATCACTAAAAAGCCTTGAGTGTGCCGGTTCTTGCGGTAACAGTTTTCATTGCAAATGTGTTAATATCAACAACGAACAGCACCGTCTATTTAATTCTACGTCAGGCAAGCGAGAAAAGGATCTACTGTCGATGAAGATGATATAGGAGGTTTAAAGAGCACATTAAAAGCTATTATCCAACTGATGTAAATTTTTTTATAAATGAATAGAAAGCAAGAAGACACAATTGCTTCCGTTCAATTTTGTTCTCATAAAATATCAGATTTTCAACAATCAATAGGGTAGTCAAAGGATATGAGTTACTAAAGATGGAAAAGGTTTGAAACATACTGTTAAAACTAAAAACGTGGAAATCCAAGGAGTTCCTGAGAATAAGGATGAAAAGATGGAGAAGATGGTGAAGAAGATCGTCGGTTATCTTAACCGTAACTCTTAACTTCCGGGAAATGTTGTGGTAGAGCTTAACTGGAAGTATTTTTTTTAAATCATCAATTTAGCTGTAGGAAAACGGGCGAATGAGGCAATACTCAAATTGGTCTGAAAATTCCAGAAATACGTAAAAATGTTTTTTTAAACGAATGCTTTCGCTAGGTTGCATAACTCTAAATATGTTTGGATTAAAATTGCCAATACTTCCCTACGCAAATATGATCGATCACCTGTTAAATGAATTAATAATAATAATATTTTTACTATCTTTAAATAGTACAAATACTATCAGGTTCTGCTATGGATAATAAACTTTATGTATGTTCAAAATGTTACCGGCCTGCGTAGCAAAACAGCTGAATTCAATCTAAATATTTTAAATATAGCTGCCGATATCTATCTGATAACGAAGACTAACCTGTTAAGTGAAATCAGGAGACATTTTTTATCTATCACATTACAACGTTTATCGGCGTGATCATGAGACTGTGTCTAGTGCTAGCAATAAAAAAGCGGTTGTGGTGTCTTAATCGGAGTTTGAAAAACAGTTTTAATTATGCAACAAGTCCAATTGCTGAACGAAGCTGAAGATCTATTGATAACTCTGTATAATGACGACGCTACTCTAAAGATCTACAAGGTGTATCGCGAAGTTCTCCCGGCACTTAAGGAGCATGTTCTTGAGATCATTTCAAGCAAAAAAATTCATATGAACATGTGTTTTATTTAGATGATTTTTGAGGCTTTCACGGCCATTGTCATTAAGTAACAAACGACTTTCGGGATTCGACTGTGTCATGATTGAGATCGAAGAACTCAACGTTTCGCCCACTTTCGTAAGGGGCTTCATCAGGAGGAAGAAGCAAGAGAGCACGGTAACTCAACGTGTTAGCCACGCCAGAGGCGAAACTCTTTGCAAGGGAAAGGATAGAAGAGCACGGTAACTCAACGTGTGAACCACGTCAGAAGTGAAACTCGACTAACTTATCCGCTTCGAAACTGTCAGGATCATTTAAACCACCTAAAAGTAACATTACAAAAGACGAAAGAAACGCTCTCAAAACCTTACGTTCCAATTCCGACATCTCAATTTTGGCCTCTAATAAAGGTAATGCTACGGTAGTTATGG